>JAIUZE010045643.1:0-226909 GCA_022085475.1 Heliosperma pusillum | reverse complement strand
ACGGCACACACACACCCTCCCTTACTAACAAACAACTTTTCACTTTACAACAAATCAAAATAAGATCAAAATATCGCTTTCTTTAATCGTTCTTCGTGTTCTTCGTTGTTCATCATTTGTTCTTCATTGTTCTTGAGCAAAACCTTCATAAAATCTTCGTTTCTTAATTAAATCCTTCCTATCTTATATTTCTAGACTCTCCTCTTCGCTCTCCATCTTCACGTACGGTTTAATTTCAATTCCGTCAAGATCGTTGTCAACACTTTAATTATGAGAAATTTAGTTTTATGTTCTAATAATGTTTTTCTTGTCATTTCTTATAGGGGAAGATTTTGAAGACGAGTTTGGAGACTCGTATATTTTGGGTGAAGATTAGTAGAAGGGTTTTTATTATATACTTCTTATTATTATTTTGGTGCTAATTGTCTTGGCTAGCTAAGGTAACAATTCCGTTTTACTCGACGAATTAATGTCACATAGGTTTTAGTTTTGTTCATGTTATGGTTAGGTATGATTTTAGTTAGTAACTTAGCTTTAAGTTTTGTTTCTTTTGATTTTGGTTCATCTTTATTTTTGGTTCATCTTTTTATGATTTATGGATTTTTGTTAGTAATATGATAAGTAATGGTTATTATTGTGTTTTATGAATTTTTATGATTTTCCATAAAATTATGATTCTTATGTTGTTTAGGAAATTTTAACAAGTTTAGTGTTCTTGAGGAATTTTGATGATTTTTAATAAGTTATGATTTTTATGTTGTCTTATTGTTCTTGATGATTTTTATGTTGTTAGGAATTTTCATGTTGTTTTAGTGTTCTTGATGAATTTGGATGATTATTCATAATAATGATTTTTGTATGTTGGTTGTTAAAATGGGTGTTTGATAATTTAAAACATGTTAGAATAAATTTGTTGTTGTTTGTTGGGTGAACCGTGGAGAGGGCAAGAACCGGACCAACCAGACCGGTCCAGGCCGGTTCAGACCCGGTCTGGGTTGGTCCATGGTGGGTCGGGGTTTTGGTCTTTGGGTTGTGTCGATGTTTGATTGATTGGTTGTTGTTTTGACGGGTTTTAAATATGTTAAAGCATGCGGGAAAATATTGGAAAACGGTTTTAGAAATTTTAGGCAAAACAGCCCATTGAGCCCAAATCAGGCCGTGAGGCCCAAATCAGGCCCATGTGGGTCCGGCCCAACTCAGCCCGTGGGTCCCACTTTGGGACTTGTGACGGTTTTTGAGTTATCGTCATTTTTATCGCGTTTTGTAATAATTCGCAAGCGAGAAATATTAATAAGTAAAATATTTAATTAAAAAGGTTTTTCATTAAATTATTATTTCTCACATGTTAGAAATTATAAGACGAGATCGTAGTTTAATTTAATATCCTTTTAGTCAAACGGGGTTTTGGTATTATATAATAATTCACATGTTAGAAGTTTTATTAAATAACATGTAATGAATATGTTGATTTTATGTTCAAGTCTATGTGGAAAAGACTCTGTTTCTAGCCGGTTTGATCCAACGGGTTTGGTCAAACTAAAATCTAGTCAGCCCCGATTTGACTGATGACCCGTCGCGGGACTCGGGTCGGGGATTTGTCTTCAAGTAAAGTTGTATTTAATTATTGAATTAGCCTTAGTAGATATGAGGCGATATGATATATGAACATGATTTATTTGCAATTAGTCACATGATAGGATGTTTTCCCGTGACTTCTTGATTTTATGGGTGGTGTCGTGTTGACTAAGTACCCATAGAGAATTATGACGATATGGCGTCTTGACCATTCTAATTCTAAATGAGTAGCTTGGACCATGACATTGATAGGCAGGTACTGTCTTTAACGAGTATATGTTCACTTGTTGATAGCTTTTGTGTCTCGGCTTGGTGGGTTTATATCCAAGTCGGGGCATGGCTGCCTGATCCGCTTTGGGACTGGAGCCAGCTTAAGTACTAGCCATCTCTGCTTAGGGGGTCGCCTAGTAGAGTTTCTCATAGACGGTTATGTCATGGGACGGGGAACGGAATAGCTGTTGTCGCTAGGTCTGATCAGTCTAGGACTAGGATGTTTTCCTACCTTGTGGTATAGCCTCGAGTTACAGAAGTCGACTATTGGCCGTGCTAAGAACTTATGCCTGTTTGTAGACGTATTGGTCTTTCATGTATGTATGATTCTATGAGTTCTAGAAGGTGAGATGCAAGCCGGATAGGATTGATAGAGTTTGGATTAACGGTTGTTAACTGATTCACATGATTACGTGTTGATTAGGGTTTGAGTGTATCAGGGCCATGTTACTTGGTAACCGCTGAGCCAGCATACCAGCTTCCCTACCTCGAGTTATATGTTATTACCGAATTCACATGATAGCTTTCATATGCTAGGTTATATGTTAGTTAACTGTTTCATAACATGAAAAGCATATCATATATGTTAAGGTTTTGTCTTTTCTATATACATTGCTTTTATGTTTTTCATGTTTCATTAAACTCGACATTTCGTGGCTGGGAGAACTCGGAGTTACTCCCCACTGACTGTGGCTTCCGTGTTTATATTTAATGCGGTCGAACAGGTGGTGATGCATATTTTGGGGTACATGACGAGCTAGCGAGTGAAGTATTTACCTTGGACCTATATTCGGTTCATAGTTTGTATATTATTGTACACACTTGTATTTCCGTATTTATACGGGAGATATGTCTCCCGTCTTGTAGATTTATTTTGTATAATAGTATTTTCATTTTGTAATGACCTTTTTATGTTATGACACCTTCGTATTGTATTCTCGTATTTCTTTTATGTATTAAATAATTTTTTTTCTTTCAGCAAATTTGAGGGTGTCACCCCCAATAAGAAACCAAACATGCCTCAAAAAAAATTTTTTTTTTGGCCACCAAATTGGAGCGGCACAATAGCAGGAGACCAGGGGGAGAAATGAAGGGTTGGGTGAATAGGAAAAAAAGGGGAAAGGTTGAACGTGATAATTGTGAATATTTGTATGATTTTAACCTCCAATTTAGCTCGGTTTTGTATGTCATTTGTGCTTTGTTAAGCCATTTTATGAGCTAATATCGTCTTCTAGGCGAATTCCTATGTTCTAACCTGTTTTGTAGGGAAAGTGACGTTTCTACGCCGTATTTCTATATTCCCGAGCATTTGCCTAGAACCCGACGATTTGAAGAAGCAAGCTTGACCAACTGAAAGGCATTTCAAGAAGGTTCACTAATTCAAAAGAGAAAAGAACCAAAGACAGTTTCGCAGTTGTCGGAAGATCAATCAGTTAGGCGAAGAATTCATCGCTTTACATCAAACCCTATCAACAAACCCGATTGAAGAGGTCAAGGGGGATGATGGAAGTCAAGTCAAAGCAAAGGGAGATGAAATGATAGTCAAAGGACCTGGAATGCAACTTACCCGATCGGGTAACTGTGTACCCGATCGGGTATCCCTGCTGATCCGCACAAATTGCTTCAACTTCCTTCTTTTGTTCTATATAATCAATGCTCGACCCCTTCCCCACGAAACCCTAATGCTATATAAAACATGCTCCAGCCACTCTTCTCAACACATCTTACAATCCTCTTCTCATCCTTCTCTTCTCTTCTTACATTTCTCTTTAGATTAGGAGGAGGGAGAACTAGCCTCCCTTCTCTCATTTTCTTCTTCTTTTCATTTTTAGTTCTTAGTTTATTTCTGTCCTTTCTACATCAAAACTTTAGCTTAGATTAATAAGAGTTTCAATCTTTGTAATCTACTTTGTTGGGTTCAAGCGTTGTAATTCAAGGAACGATTATTCTATGCAAGGGATTTCTATTATTGTTATCGCTTTCGTTGTTGATCGTCATATAGGTATTCCTACTTTATCCTTTGTTTAATGTCCTTTATTGTTTTCTATTTGATTGTTATTCTCTTTACATATTATCTTAGATTCATTTTTATGTTGTTATAATCGTCATTTCATTTCCTAGATTGTCAATTAACGTCGTTATTATCGCCATATAAAGAGTCAAAATAAAATAAACATGTTTATCCTAGTTTTTGTTATTAACTTCATCTTAGATATAAACATTACCATGAGTGAGTAGTCACCTTTATAGGGTGTAGGGTAGCCATGTTAGATTGATTAAATGATGATAATTGGATAAAGAAATTGTGCCTTTAAAACGTAGTGTCTATGCATGTTTGGATTGTAATGATGGTTACGATTTTTGGCCAAAATCATTGACTAAAATGGAATTCTTTTCCAAGGTAGAGATACGCGAATTGAATAGACAAAGCATGACATGGTGGATTAAGACCTAGTAAATTGCCTAAAAGCCTGCTAGACCATCTGATCTATGATTGTAATGAACACATCATTCTTACGATCTCACAATGAATTATTTGCATGTTCCAACTCCAATTTCATCAATATGTCAATCTACATGTGTGAACCTACTTCCCTAGATGCTTTTCATCACTTGCTTTATTGTTTTTATTTGTTCTTATTTTGTTTTCATTTATGCTTTATATTAGTTTAGATATCAAAATCCCAAAACCCTGAAACTCGTTAGATAAAACCCAATTGCGAGACATTTCACATCCTATAGGAAACACCATCTCCCTGAGGATCGACCCCTACTTCCCTAATACATTAATTTGTTATTAGCCTAGTCTGGGTAAATTATCTATGTATCGGGCTCGCGACAAGCACGATCAAATTTTGGCGCCGTTGCCGGGGAGCACGGTTTAGTTTTCCTTTTTCTTGTGATTTTAATCGCAATTAGTTTTATCTAGTCTTTAGGAACCCAAATTCCTTTAGACCTCTCTTGATTTTTCATCTTAGCTTTCCAATCTTATGCCCAGATCTTCTAGACTAGGGACCCCTATCTCTTTAGATCCCGATCTAGAAAGAACTCTGCGTAGGAGACTAAAGCTATTCAACGAAATCTCAAAAGCTTCTGATACTTCAAGTTTGGATCGTATTCGTGAGAAATACTCGGATATTTTATCTAATCTTGAAGGAGAAGAAGATCCATTCTCATCTCCATTCACAAAAACCAATCAACTTTCAACCAACACTCCATCTTCATCTTCACAAAAGAAAATGGTTCGACTTTCAGACCATTCCAAACCCACCGCAGAAACACTTCCAAGGGGTATTGCTACACCCCAAATCGCAGCCGAAAACTTTGAAATCAAACCTGCCTTCATTAACCTTATAGAAAGAAGCCAATTTAGTGGCAATGCCACAGAAGATCCCAACCTTCACATCCAAAACTTCTGTGACTATTGCTCCACTATTAGACAAACTGGAGTCACCCAAGGGCAAATTAGAGAGATGCTCTTCTCATTCTCGTTGAGGGGTAAGGCAAAGTTGTGGATACATAGCCTTGATAAGGTTACATTACGTATCACCGATTGGGAGAGTTTAGCTCTTGCCTTCTACCAAAAGTACTTTCCTCCAGAAAAGACCGCTTTGTTGAGAAGTCAAATCACTGGTTTCCGACAAGGGGATGATGAGAGCCTATATGAAGCTTGGGAGAGGTACAAGGACTTGCAAAGAGAGTGTCCTCATCATGGGATAGATCCATGGCTCCTTGCCATCACATTCTATAATGGGTGTTATATAGAGTCCCGTCGTATCATGGATTCTGCTAACAATGGAAGATTTGATCAAATTAATGTTGAAATTGCTCACACTACCATTGAATCCATGGCAATTCACGATTCTCAATATAGAAATTCCCGCTCCATACCATCGAAATCTAAGCAAGAGGACCCCACTTTGACACTTTTACAAGCTCAAGTAGCCCTTCTCACACAAAAGCTAGAACAATTTCAATCCTCTACATTGCAACAAAGTGACAATGGTGTAAGTAAACTTGAAGCCATGATGTTGCAATTGGCTCAAAGGCAAGACACCATAATAGCTCAATTCCAGGAGAGCGATCAAGCTAAGGACGCCGCCATCAAATTGTTGGAAGCTAAAATTTCCCAATATGCCTCTTCTAAAACCAACCAAAAGCAAGGGCAGCTGCCTTCACAATGTTACCAACCTCACGAAACAGTAAATACCATTTCCACGAGAAGTGGTAAGCATAATGATGAGCCCGTGGTTGTTGATGTTGAAGATGAGGTGCCCATGTCAAAGGGGAAAGAGCCCGAGATTTCTATCCAGATTAAAGTCCCATTTCCCTAAAGATTAGCCAAGCACAAGGAGGAGGCAAAGTATGGTAAGTTCCTTGATGTCGTCAAGAACTTAAAGGTAACAGTCCCTTTCATTGAATTGCTTACCCAAGTTCCTTCTTATTCCATGTTTATGAAGGAAGTTCTCAAAAAGAAGAGATCCTTCAATGAGATGAAGACCGTAGCTTTCACTGAAGAGTGTAGTGCACTCTTGCAAAATAAGTTTCCACCAAAACTTAAGGACCCTGGTAGTTACTCCTGATGGTTTCTTAAACTCAGTATTAGACAGTTCTAATATCATCTTATTAATAGTTTACTCTTAAACTATTAGGACCTTATGCATGCATAACAAAATATAAAGGAAAGAACCATTTCTTACATTGATTATGAAAATATGGGCACAATATTTGAACTCCTTTCAAATATTGTTCTTGAGCTAGAATGAGAAGGATGATCTTCCAAGTTTCAAATTAGAAACTCTTCAATTAGTTGCACCCAAGACTACCCTTAATCTCTACAAAATACTACAGTAGTATTAAATGTAGTAACCCTTTAAAATGATCTAATAACTCTCAATACTACACTAGTATTTTTATTAGAATATATGAACTCAAAGTATTATATGAACTTCTTAAGTTTAGTGTGAGAATGAAGAGGTTTAGAGAGATGTAGAGATTTTTGCATGTATGAAAATATGAGATGGAGTGTAGTATAAATAAGAGGAAACTTGTCCTCTTTTTGTTCTTCACTTGCACCGGCCACATGCTCCCATTGTGGGGTGTGTGGTCACTATCAATTGTTCTTAACAATGTAAATAGGTAGTGTGTAAGAATAAGTCTAGTATATGATTACATCGAATTCTCAATTAGATTAATACATAAAAACTAATCATCCTCTTGTACACAACATAAAACCGGTGCACCCCATATAAAATGGGTGTCCATTTTATTTTTGCAATTTGCAATTTGTCATTTGTCACAAGTGTGACATGTGACATGTAACATGTAATTAGGCTTATAAATGTACATTTAACTAATTTAAATGCAGTTTCATAACAAATAAATTGGACTTAACATTTTGAGTCACATTTAATAATTACATGTAAATAAAATGGGTTATCTCATATTTGGTTAATATAATCTACAACAGTTTGTAATTATAATCGACCGATTTCACTTATCTCAAATGTTTCATAAACATAATGCATTCTTAGTAATATAACAATTAAATTACCAAAATGAATCTTATTTAATCATATTACAATAAGATATATTTCTCACTCACAATTTAAACTTGGTTCATTTTAAGGGATTAATTAATCTGTATCTCTATACAATTAATTAATGTACATGATTAGGAGATTGTCCTTTAGGTGTGACCTCAAGGGATCAACTGATCACCACCGTCATACGACAATAACGTCAAACTCAATTGAGCCAATCGTTACCGATTTATGTTGACAAGTTGACTATAATATTCATCATCCCTTTGTATTTATTATTGAGATTTATTTATGTGATCACACTATTGTTGAGGACATTTACTCCAACAATCTCCCACTTGTCCGAGACAAGTGTGCGTCACCAATTCTCTTGTCCTATTACAATCTCCCACTCAATGCAAGGTGTCTTGTAGGTCGTACTTGCATATGATCATATCAAGAGTGGTTTCCTCGATCTGGAGAGTAACTGTCTGACCGGAGTTATCTACCTTAGATACCTTCAGAACGTGGCCACGCATTTTCAGCTTACTCTTCCTCGAGTGGCCTTGAGATTAAAACCAACCCTGACAAGGGGTGGACAATTCCTATCGCACTATTCCCTTCGAATAGCCACAGCTCATCATGACCCAAAAGATGCCCATTTGACCCCAGTTACGAAGGTCGTAGAGCATAAATCAAAGTCACTCTGAAAGTGTGCCACCGTAGGCGAACATTCTTTAGTCAAATAATTGACTCAAAAGAATACTAGTAGCTCTTGCTACGACCAGGCTACAAGAATTGCCAGAATTCTATAAGCGGTCACTTCCCGACAGAGTGTCTCATACAGTCTGCCTATGTGATCGATTGGTCATCCCTATGACCCTATGACACTTGAACTTGCCATCAATCGCACCACAATATAGTCTGGACCGGACCGGACCGGCCGGTCCGGGTCGGTCCGGTTTACCGGTCCGGGCCAATTTTTTTCCCCCCTAGTGACTATGGGTCAATACAATGTTAATCCACTTCACTTTAATGGGGTCCAATTGTCTCTACAACCCATTTGGATATAACAAAGTTACAAAATAATAGTTAAAAATATAACTCAAACGATAAAAGTGATAATCATATATGATTAATAAAAACACAATTTTTATTTCATATCTCATAATCTAATACAAATTTGGCATGCGTTTAAGACCCATGGAAACAACATGTTGGTCATGCTTAGCCTGCGATAAGGGCTTGGTTAAGGGATCAGAAATGTTATCATTTGTCCCAACCTTACATATCGCAATCTCCTTCCTTTCAATGTAATCTCTTATAACATGAAATTTTCTAAGTACATGTCTAGACTTATTACTAGACTTGGGCTCTTTAGCTTGAAAGATCGCCCCACTGTTATCAGAAAAGATTGTGATAGGATCTTTGGCAGAAGGAACTACCCTTAGCCCCTCTAAAAACTGCCTTATCCAAACAGCTTCCTTAGCAGCCTCAGATGCTGCAATGTACTCAGCCTCCGTTGTAGAATCCGCAATAACTGACTCTTTGAAGCTCTTCCAGCTAACCGCACCTCCATTTATCATATAAATAAAGCCACCTTGAGATTTCATATCATCCCTATCGGTTTGGAAACTTGAATCAGTGTAACCCTTAGCACATAATTCAGACTCTCCTCCAAACACTAAGAATGTATCCTTAGTCCTTCTCAAGTACTTAAGGACATTCTTTACGGCTATCCAGTGACTCTCACCTGGATTGGCTTGATATTTACTTGTCATGCTCAAAGCATACGAGACATCAGGACGTGTGCATATCATGGCATACATGATCGATCCTACGGCAGAAGCATAGGGGATCGATTTCATGTGTTCAACCTCTTCAGGTTCGGTGGGTGATTGAGACTTGCTCAAAAAGATCCCACTACCCATAGGAACAAGACCTCTCTTGGATTTGTCCATGTTGAATCGTCGAAGAATCTTATCCATATAAGATTCCTGACTTAAAGCCAAAATCCTCTTGGATCTATCTCTATAGATTCGGATACCTAATATGCGTTGTGCTTCTCCTAAATCTTTCATTTGAAAATGATTTCCCAACCACCCCTTGACAGAGGTAAGCATTGGAAAATCATTCCCAATGAGAAGTATGTCATCTACATACAATATAAGGAAGACATGCAACATTTCTCCCACTAAATCTCATGTATAAACATGGTTCTTCAACACTTCGAGTGAAACCATTTTCTTTTATAACATGATCAAAACGATGGTTCCAACTTCTCGATGCTTGCTTAAGACCATAAATGGATCTCTTAAGCTTGCATACTTTGTTAGGATCTTTTGGATCTACAAAACCCTCGGGTTGTATCATATACACTTCCTCCTCTAAATACCCATTTAGGAAGGCGGTTTTGACATCCATTTGCCATATTTCATAGTCATGAAATGCGGCAATTGCTAACATTATCCGAATAGATCTTAGCATGGCTACAGGAGCAAAAGTTTCGTCATAATGAAGACCATGAATTTGAGTGAAACATTTCTCAACTAGTCTTGCCTTGTAGACATCATCATGTCCTTCTATGCCATTCTTTACTTTAAAGATCCATTTGCATTGAAGAGGTCTCACATCTTCAGGCAAATCAACCAAGTCCCAAACTTGATTTTCATACATAGAATTCATTTCGGATTTCATGGCTTCTAGCCATAAATTGGAATCCGGACTAGAGATGGCAGCTTTGTAGGTCGTGGGTTCATCAGTTTTTAAAAGTAACAAGTCAAAATTGTTATTTTCTTCGATAATACCTATGTATCTATCGGGTTGGTGACTAACCCTTCCGGACCTCCTAGGTACAGATGGTATAACAACAGAATTGGACGACGAAGGAACATCTTCTAACGTCTCCTCTTCGGTTTGTGGCTCTTGAACTTCGTTAAGTTCAAATTTTCTCCCCCTCTGGCTTTTAGAAATATGTTCCCTTTCTAAAAAGACAGCCTCACTAGACACAAACACTTTGTTTTCTTGAGGTTTGTAGAAGTAGTAACCACGAGAGTTGTTTGGATAACCTACGAAAATGCACTTTTCGGATCTTGGGGCTAGCTTATTGTCGGTCTTTACCTTAACAAAAGCATCGCATCCCCAAATTTTCATATAGGACAAATTTGGGACTTTCCCTTTCCACATCTCATATGGAGTCTTTTCGGTTGCTTTGGGCGGGCTTTTATTCAATGATATTATGGCAGTTTGGATAGCAAATCCCCAAAACGAGTCTGGCAACTTGGTTTGACTCATCATAGATCGAACCATATCAAGTAGGGCTCGATTTCTCCTTTCGGCCACACCATTAAGTTGAGGTGTTCCAGGTGGAGATAGTTGTGATACAATGCCACAATTCTTCAAGTGTGAATCAAATTCATTACTAAGATACTCACCACCACGATCGGATCGTAATGTTTTGATCTTTTTGTTCAATTGGTTTTCTACCTCATTTTGAAATTCCTTGAATTTCTCAAAAGCATCACTTTTATATTTGATTAAGTAAATATACCCATATCTACTTAAATCATCTGTGAATGTAATGAAGTAGTCATAATTACCCCTAGCAGAAATAGTCATTGGTACACATACATCGGTATGTATAAGGCCCAATAGTTTGCTTGCTCGTGTCCCTTTACCACTAAAAGGATTACGAGTCATTTTCCCTAGGAGACAAGATTCGCATATACCAAAAGATTGAAAATTAAACGGTTTAATTACACTAGTCGTTACTAGTCTTTTGATGCGATTCTCATTTATGTGACCTAATCGACAATGCCAAATGTATGACTCATTTGGATCACTTGACTTGAGTCTTTTTGATTGAATGTTATAGATAGCTCTTGTTGAATTAGATGTCTCAAGAACATAAATACCATTAATAGAATTACCTTGGCCTAAGACCAAGTCATTCTTTGAAATCATACAACAATTGTTTTTGATCGCAAAAGTAAAACCTTCCATGTCTAACATGGCTACAGATATTATGTTTTTAGACAAAGAAGGCACAAAATAACAATTATTCAAGTACAAGTCAAAACCACTAGCTAAAACAAGTACGTAGGTCCCCTTAGAAGTGGCGGCTACCCTAGCTCCATTTCCAAGTCGTAGATCCACATCACCCTTGCCTAGCTTCTCCACGTTTCTTAGCCCCTGTAAATGATTACAAAGGTGAGAACCACAACCGGTATCCAATACCCATGTTGAGGTGGAGGTATAATTTATATCAATAACAAACATTTCGGAGGGAGTATTACCGAGTGGAATCACTAGTCCATATCTAATATGCTCCAAGTAGATGGGACAATTCCTCATCCAATGGCCCATGCCATGACAATAATTGCATTCATCATTGAATTGCGGACCTTTGGTAGTCTTACTACCTATTCCGTTTCTCTTATACTTTTTACCTTTCTTCCTCTCATTTTTGAACCATTTCATTTTAGGTGCAAGACTTTTCTTGCTAATACTCCCACTTGCCTCTTGATCTCTCCTTGCTTCCAAAGACAAGGATTTCAACTTCTTGGTGAGATTGTCTTCCCAAGACTCTTTCACCAAAAGTTTTGGCAAAGGGGGTTTGGAGGAGGTAACAAAGTTGAGATTCCCGTCGGAACCTATTCCCAAATGAAGTTCTCTAGTCGTATCAAATTTATTTTGAGAGCAAATTTCATCAAATGATTTGTGATATGAATCAATGGTGATAGGTACGGTAGAATGAGATGTATCCATTGCGGTAAAATGAAACTACAAAAGGAGATGGAGGAAATAATTAACAATTATCGTTTTAAACTTGCAAACATTTTAAACAAGTTAATCATTTATATAGTGACCTCTACCCAACTATCATAAATGATTCCGAGATCCAAATTCATATCAACTTGGGCACGGTAAGCCGATTCATCCCTTATCAACATAATTCGGTGGATTAACTCTTTAATCGATTCTACATTAGAATTCTCGGTCGATAATATTACTTTAATATTTATCTTAAGCCCGGAACACATGCGGCTACGGTCGCGAATACTTCCGTTGAGCTGAATCCAAATTTTGAAATAATAACATTTATTACCCCACTTACCCAACGTAACAAGTTTAGCACCCCGGTGAGCCGAGCCTACTTCCTTGCGAAATTGGGATTCATGGGTTCTAACATTTGGTAAGGCTTGATCTCAAATATTTAATATGAGAGGTCATGACAATTTATTATCTATCTCGTTTAAGTGAATTAAATTGAAGAATTAATGATAATTTTAATTGACACGGTCGAATACTCGATAAAATATGCATGTCATGTTATGGCGATTTGGCAATGCATGCAAACATATTAAATAAAAATGCAAGCATAAAAAATAAAACTCCTAGTATGGCCTTTCCTAGAATAGAAAATCATATAATCTATTACAAGTTCGGAAACCAACTCCTTTGGTCCCTTGAACTTCATAAGCACGCCTCCCAAGGTCACCGTCTCTCTCTCGGAACTCCTTTTCGAATGGCACCGTCTTTGGGAAACTCCGGTTTTACAATTAGTTACAAAATATATAATAAAATTACAATAATTTCCTATTATACATTTGTAAAAGAAAATAATACAATAAAAGTGATACGAGATCACATTAAATTACAACCGAATCAATATTCCCTTACATTTCGAGCAATATCAATTAAAACTAAGGCCATACAAGGAAAAATTACATAATTCCAAATTACATAAACCAAAATATGACATTCATAAATTGAAAATATGACATTCATAAATAAAAATGCAGCATTATAATATGTATAAAACATGCTCATGTTAAATGCCAAATCGCTCTATTTAACGGTTTATATCGAATATAACCCGGTTTTACGGAAATGCGTGATAATAACATTTTAAAATCACAAAACAATACTTAAATCATATTTAAGTCCAAGTTAATTATCCCAACTCATTTAGGCCTCAAAATTAGTCATCACTCAATTTTGACAATAATTCAACTTGTTGTTGTATAATTGCTCATAATTAGACTTTAAAATCATATTTTAATCAAATAAATCCAAATTTAATTACAATAATTTCAAAATTTGAATTTTAAATTTTTGTACATTCTGGAACATTTCCATGACACTCATAATGTCAAAAATCATGGTTTACAAATTTCGAATCGGTTTAGAGAAAAATGGTTGCGCTTTATCGGTTTTATCAAATAAAATACATAAAGCATGCAAAAATTAATCATATTAAATTTTCAACTTTATATCTGAAATGTGGGACATTTATGCAACCAGGAACAATTTTCTCTTGACATGAAAAATATTTTAGCTATATTTGCTAAAATAGTCACTATTTATGCCATTTTTACATTAAAAATTCATAAATCATGCTAGACAAGTCACACCAGTCTGAAATTTTCCAGTCTGACAGGAAAACATGCATGTGACAACATACTAAAATTTCATCATTAGATTCAAAGCGGAACTATATTTGTTAAATTAGTCACTATTTATGCCATTTTTACATTAAAATTTCATAAATCATGCTAGACAAATCATATCAGTCTAACCTTTTCCAGTATGATAGGAAAACTTGCATTTTTTTTAATATGTTTGCATGCATTGCCAAATCGCCATAACATGACATGCATATTTATCGAGTATTCGACCGTGTCAATTAAAATTATCGTTAATTCATCGATTTAGTTCACTTAAACGAGATAGATAATAAATTGACAAGACCTCTCATAATAAATAATTGAGATCAAGCCTTACCAAATGTAGAACCCATGAATCCCAATTTCGCAAGGAAGTAGGCTCGGCTCACCGGGGTGCTAAACTTGTTACGTTGGGTAAGTGGGGTAATAAATGTTATTATTTCTAAATTTGGATTGAGCTCAACGGAAGTATTCGCGACCGTAGCCGCATGTGTTCCGGGCTTAAGATAAATATTAAAGTAATATTATCGACCGAGAGTTCTAATGTAGAATCGATTAAAAAGTTAATCCACCGAATTATGTTAATGAGGGATGAATCGGCTTACCGTGCCCAAGTTGATATGAATTTGGATCTCGGAATCATTTATAATAGTTGGGTAGAGGTCACTATTTAAATGCTAGACTTGTTTAAAATGTTTACAAGTATTTAAAATGATAAATGTTGACATTTCCTTTATGTCTTTAAAATTTGTAGTCATAATTGTTTATTCGCAATGACAAATGCTAATTCATCCACCACCACCTATGCTCTAATTCTCATGAATGTCTCATAACTTTGATCCTTCATGGATTGATGCAAGCTAGAAAAGAATGGCGCTAATTTTACCAATTGGGATATGCAACTCCACTTCGTCGCGGCGGGTGACGACAGGTTTCGTTACCTTGCCAAGGCCTCTCCCACCGCACCTAATGAAAGGGCAACCGCCACGCAAGGCGAGCCTATGAGGCTAGCCACGAAGAGTCCACCGCGATCAAAAACGTTTTGATCTTCTCGTTGGAGGCCAATCGTCAAGGGAGTGCCATAAGATGAGCACAGCCTGTGAGATCTATGCCAAGCTTGTGACCATGTTTTTCACAAAGCTCCTAGGATCTTTTAAGACGGCTTCCACATTATTCAACATGAACCTAAAAGAGGGCCAAAAGGTTAGCCCTCATGTACTCAAATTGATTGAGCATGTCGAGACTCTTAAATTGCAAGGGGTGACCATTCCCGAACAACTCGTTATTGACCGAGTCTTACATTCCTTGGGAAAATCAAAGCATATGTGCAGTTTAGAGTAAACTACAATATGCAAAACATGAAAACCTCTTTTCATGAAATGCGCAAGATGCTTGTGCAAGCCGAGAGAGACATGAGACTAAATGTTAGCACCTCCAAGGATATAAAATAGTAAGGGGAAGTTCAAGAAAGGTGGTAGTAAAGGGAAGAAGCCCTCCACCTTCAAGGGAAAGGGTAAAGCTATTGAGAATAGCTCTCCCATGCCCATCATTGTAATGACATAGGGCATTGGAAGAGGAATTGCACTTAATATCTAGGAGATATCAAAACTGGAAAGATGTTTCTGTTGGTAATTTATCCCTATCGTTTATGTTATGATCTCAACTTTGGTATATGGATACGAGTTGTGATTCTTACCCTATTTAATTGTAATTAGGGCATCCTAGCAAGGATAAAGGCTAGGACAAGCAAGCCTAAGATTCTTCAAGGGAAGCTAAAGTAGCCCCATGGATGAAGACATAAGGAAGCTTGGTCTCATTTTGTGTTGTCTTCCTTATTTGGGTTGTATTTTGTGATGTTGTTTTAGAAACTCTTTATTTCCTTGTTTGACAATGGAAATTTGTTTATTTCCTTTTATTAACTTTGGGTTGTAATGGGATTTTGGTGACTTGGTTTTCAACCCAAGTCACTCGGTTTATGAAACTTTTTCATTCTAAAACTTGTCATTATACTCACTTGATCTAATAACATAAAGTAATCGACTCAAATTGATCACGCAAATATTATGATGATGGGATCATTATAATAAAAAGGCTAAGAATTCGATTCTAACTTTGAAAGATCAATTGCTAAGTCAAAATTGAGTTATTGAACTCAAAATATGGAATCTACCAAACCAATTGGCCATACCACTTATAAAGAAAGTAAATGACATGAATATGAGTTCACCTCTTTAGCTCTTATAGAACTAGTCTATGTTGAAGCTAAGATTCGATGTCTTTACAAATAAGTCTTTAGTAGATCACTTAAGGTCATGTTGTGATACTTCTACCTCCTTTACGAATATGAGTACAAAATTGTTTGTGGCTCATAAGGCTATCTTTAAAGAAAATAGTTGTATTTTTCTAAAGATAGAGTGGGAGAAAATAAGCCACAACGAAAAACTAGTTAGGAACTAGTGAGAAAACCAAAAGAAAATGTTCTTAGGTTAGACTCAAGACTAGTAAGGAGACCAAAAGAAAGCGTTCTTAGGTGAATCCTTAGACTAGTGATGAGACCAAAAGAAATTGTTCTTGATATAATAAGATTATGATCTATGAAGTGGAAGTACCTAGAAATTTTGAATTTCGATTTTCTAAAAGAGACTTATGGAATTATATGGAACCTATGCAAAGAAAATGTTTTATTTGGAATTGTCCAATTATAGTTGCATGGATAGACATGTAGATGTCTACAAAAGTTAAGTTAATGCGTAACTTTGCTTAGATCCAAATCATCAGTGAAAAACCTCATAATATGTGTGTGCCAGATACACATCAAAACATCATGTCCAAATAGGGATTTGGAATACGACGTGTACATGACACAAGCCTATTGTATGTATCTACCTAGAGGTTATGATGATCTTTTCTATTATAAAATATAAGAAAGGTTTCACTCGAATTGTCGAAAAGTCATGTATAGACATGAAAGTAAGTGGGAGTTAAAGTCATGTATAGACATGAAGTTAAGTGGGAGTTTTAGTCATCATGTAAATACATGAAGTTCAGTGGGAGAAATTATTTTCCACGTGAATGACGTTTCACTCATTAAGAGTGACATATTCATATTACCTTTTTGAAAGGAGTGGTTGGATTTTAATGTTGGATGAAAGAGGACAACATGTATACTAAAATCAAAGTCTATTGTGGAATAGAAGATTTTAGCTTGGCATTTAAAAGGGATCTTATATCGATAAGATCCTTAATCTATTCAACAAGATAAATAGGTTGTTTATGTTGATAAAAGTGGGATCACTATGAAAGGGTCATAGTCATCCACTGAACCTAAGAGTTGTTGATCACATGATACCAATCATGTATGCCATTACATGCATTTACCTAAATGAATTGTATGTTGGGAGCATGACAAGCCTAAAACAAAATAATCCACATAAAAGTCATTGGATAGCCTACGAGAACATCCGTAGAGTTCTCAAAGAGGACTAGGGATACATTCTTGTGTTTGGTAGAGAAAATTTGACAATGTGGTAAAGGTTACGCAAACCCAAATTTCCAAACTTATAAAAGGATTTATCGAAATCCTAGGCGTACTTTTGTTATACAAGAAGCGAATAACTATAAGAATGATTGAAGAGTCAATCATTATAAATTCTACAAATAGAGACCTAGTACATTATGATGAGGATAAGGTGGTTTAAAAGGAACTAATAGTAGATCCCTTCACCTAAATACCTATCAGTTATCATGATAACAAGTGGGAGTATCTTTCAAAGTTAAAGAGCCCAACACTAGATAGAGATCTAGAAATGTATATAGATGAATTCATGTTATTAGGAATAACGTTGGATGGAAGGAAAAAGCAATTCACAAGGTTGGAATAAATGAATATATGGTATATTCACTACCCAAGCCTTTATTGCATTTAATGAGATCGTCATGAATTATCATGGACGAAATAAACTTTAGATTATATGATATGAAGCAATAACATTGTGTTGATTGTTCATATATGATAACCACATTTATCGTTTGAGTTTCTAAAACTTGTTTTGTGCTTTGTTAAATCCAAATGGGTTGTAGAGACAATTTTGAACCCCATTAAAGTGGACTGTATTAACATAGCATTGGCCCATAATCACTTATATGAGGTGACATCTCGAAGTGACTAGATTGTGGTGCGATTGATGGCAAGTTCGACTGTCATAGGGTCATAGGGATGACCAATCGATCACATAGGCAGACTGTATGAGACACTCTGTCGGGAAGTGACCGCTTATAGAATTCTGGCAATTCTTGTAGCCTGGTCGTGGCAAGAGCTACTAGTATTCTTTTGAGTCAATTCTTTGACTAAAGACTGTTCACCTAAGGTGGCACAGTTTCAGAGTGACTTTGATTTATGCTCTACGACCTTCGTAACTGGGGTCAAATGGGCATCTTTTGGGTCATGATGAGCTGTGGCTATGCAAAGGGAATAGTGCGATAGGAATTGTCCACCCCTTGTCAGGGTTGTTTTAAATCTCAAGGCCACTCGAGGAGGAGTAAGCTGAAAATGCGTGGCCACGCTCGGAAGGTATCTATGGTAGATAATTCCGGTCAGACAGTTACTCTCCAGATCGAGGAAACCACTCTTGATATGATCAAATGCAAGTACGACCTGCAAGACACCTTGCATTGAGTGGGAGATATTGTAATAGGACAAGAGAATTGGTGACGCACACTTGTCTCGGACAAGTGGGAGATTGTTGGAGTAAATGTCCTCAACAATAGTGCGATCACATAATTAAATCTCAATAATAAGAATACAAAGGGATGATGAATATTATAGTCAACTGGTCAACATAAATCGGTAACGATTGGCTCAATTGAGTTTGACGTTACTGTCGTATGACGGTGGTGATCAGTTGATCCCTTGAGGTCACACCTAAAGGACAATCCCCTAATCATGTACATTAATTAATTGTATAGTGATACAGATTAATTAATCCCTTAAAATGAACCAAGTTTAAATTGTGAGTGAGAAATATATCTTATTGTAATATGATTAAATAAGATTCATTTTGGTAATTTAATTGTTATATTACTAAGAATGCATTATGTTTATGAAACATTTGAGATAAGTTAAATTGGTCGATTATAATTACAAACTGTTGTAGATTATTTTTAACCAAATATGAGAGGACCCATTTTATTTACATGTAATTATAAAATGTGACTTAAAATGTTAAGTCTAATTTATTTGTTATGAAATTGCATTTAAATTGGTTAAATGCACATTTATAAGATATTTTACATGTTACATGTCACATGTCACACTTGTGACAAATGACAAATTGCAAAAATAAAATGGACACCCATATTACAAGGGTGCACCGGTTTTGGTAGTGTACAAAAGGGTGATTATTTTTGTGTATTATTCTAATTAGGAATTAGACATAATCATACGCAAAACTATTACCAACACTCAACCTTTTTTACATTGTTAAGAACAATTAGAAGTGACAACACCCCACCCATGTGGGGTGTGGGTGACCGGTTTTTACAAGCCACAAAGGGGCTTGTTTTTCCCTCTCATTAAATACCACAACATCTCATATTTTGCTAGTATCTTTATCTTTCTAAAAATCTCTATCTCTCACTAAAAGAAATTTGAGAAATTTTTCTTGTGTTCCTACACTAATAATATCATTACTAAGGGTAGTAATATATCTATTAGTTCATAATAAGGGCTTCTACTATTTACTACTAGTGTAGTATTTTGTAGAGATTAAGGGTAGTCTTGGGTGCAACTAATTGGAGAGTTTCTACTTTGAAACTTGGAAGATCATCCTCATATTACTAGCTCAAGATCAATATTTGAAAGGAGTTCAAATATTGTGCCCATTTCCATATAATCAATGTAAGAAATGGTTCTTTCTTTTATATCTAGTTATGCATGCATAAGATTTATTTAGTTTAAGAGTAAACTAAATGTATAATGATATTAGAAGTGTCTAATATCGAGTTTAAGAAACTTACACCTTCTCCACGGCCCATTCACACGGTTCAACAACCACAATTTCCAAATTAATTCCAACATGTTTTTAATTAACAACATCCATTTTTAAACATCCAATTCAACCATCAATCATACAAAAATCATGCTTATGAAGAAATCATAAAAATATGTCAAGAACTAATAATATGTTTATAAATTCATACAACATAATAAAATTAATCACTTATCATGTTACTAATTAAAAATCATAAATAACCATAACATGAACAAAACTAAAGATGAACCAAAAACTAAAGAAAACAAAAGTTATGTAACATATATCCGTCGAGTAACTCGGAATCGTTACCTTAGCTAGACAAGTCAATTAGCACCAAAATAAGAAGTATTAACCAAGAAACCCTCCTACTAATCTTCACCCAAAATATACGAGTCTCCAAACTCGTCTTCAAAATCTTCCCCTATAAGAAATGACAAGAAAAAACATTATTAGAATTTAAACTTGATTTTCCATAATTAAATGTTGAAAACGATTTTGACGGAATTGAAAATAAACCGTACTAGAAGATGGAGAGCGAAGCGGAGATTCTAGAATTATAATTTAGGACGAATTTAATTAAGAAATGAAGATTTTATGAGGATTTTGCTCAAGAACGATGAAGAACGGATGAAGAACGCTCAAGAACACTCAAGAACGATTAAAGAAAGTGATAATTTGATCTTAATGTGATTTGTTGAAAAATGAAAAGTTGTTAGTGAGTAGTGGAGTGGAGGGAGCCGTGTAAATATAGAGGGATTAGGAAGTCGGGTTTTGAAATTGTTGTTACGGAATTGACTCGCGATTAATAAGTATTTTACGGTAATTGATTAAATATAATTAGCGATTAAGTTAATTACACCAAATATCTAGATATTATGATATTGTAATCAAAAGTAATGAAAATATCAAGGCCTAAGCGAGGACCAAAGGAGCCGTGTGGTATGGTGAGGAATCGGTCTGATTTTGAGCGATTTGCGTAATCTTCGTTGACGGATCGATAAAGTTAATAAATATCTAGATATTATGATTAGTTTAATCAAAACAATTAGAATATCGAATTGTGAGTGGAAAACGATGACATGGGCGTGTGACTCATGCCAAAGTCGAGTTTCGATTTTGTTTCGGGATTTACGATGAGTCGGGAATAGTTAAATGATTCCCGAGTTTAAACCGTAAAAGTTATTCTTTAAATTCCGAATAAATTCAAAATAATTATATTAAATTATGATAAATCTTAATAAATCTAAATAAAAATAAATCAAAAATATTATTTTTTTAAATAAAATTTCTGTCTTCAAACTTATGAGGCGAGTCGGGAAAAGTCAACGGAAGTCAAAGTTGACTGAAAAGTCGAGAAAAGTCAAAGATGACTTAAAAGTCAAGAAAAGTTTAGGACGACTTAAAAGTCAAGAAAAGTCAATGACGACTTTTAAAAAGTCAAGAAAAGTCAAAGACGACTTAAAAGTCAAGAAAAGTCAAAGATGACTAAAAACGGTCTTTTCATGAAATCTCTCAAAAATTCCAAATACGAACGCGGAATTTCAAAATAAGACTCGGAACAAAAATTCCTATTTTAAAAACTTAAGTTCTACTGAAAAGTGTTAGTAAATATTTTTAGTAGAAAAATCGGGTACTTTTCGGGTTGTTACAATGTGCCACATGCAAAAGCTATGTCTAACAAATGATGTCTCTCGATTCACCAAAAAGTATAACTAAATGATTCACCAAGTTTCACATAACAATGTCTAATATTCACAGAAAAAGGTCTGAGATTCACCAAATAAGAAAAAGAGTAAGAACAGGTGATTTTAACCAAGTTTCACAAAAAAGGCTCTAATATTCACTAAACAAGGTCTAAGATTCACCAAATAAGAAAAAGAGTAAGAAGAGGTCATTTTAACCAAGTTTCACAAAAAAGGCTCTAAGATTCACTAAATAAGGTCTGAGATTCACAGACAGACCTGGAACTGCAATTATTATTGCTGGGTCTTGGTCAGTGATGATGTAATGTGGTTCTTTGCCACCCATTATTTTCAAAAATTGCTGAAACGCCCAAATAAATGCTCCATCGTCCTCATGGTCTAAAAGAGCACATCCAAAAGTTACCGATTTCTTATGATGGTCAATGCCAGTGAAAGGCGTGAATTTCATGTTGTATTTGTTTGTTCCATATGTAGGATCAAATGAAAATGCATCACCAAACAATGCGTAAGATCTCTTGGACACCACATCTGTCCAAAAAATCCTTGTCAAAGATCCGTCACTATTCGTTTCATAAGCAAATTCCAACCCTTTCGTTTCTTTAAGGGTTTCCAAACGCGATATGAACATTTGTCCATCCTTACAGTTAAGTAGACACTTCACATTCCGTTGAAAATTCTTGAATTGCCTAAGGGAAGCTCCCACATTTTCAAAACCCTCTGCTTGCTCCTTGCATAAGTTGTATGTTAAACTAGGCCCAACATTCACTCTCGAATTCTGGATAATCAACTGCTTATGATATGCTTCCAGTTTATTTATATTTTCTGCAAGTTTCTCGAATTCCCTATCTTTCACCGGAGTCAGTGGGTGATTGTGACCCTCGTAGAATAGTTGAATCTTGTACATGCCTTTTTCGAACATGAATTTGATCATCGCTTCACACCCCCACCTTTTAATCTTGGTTATCCTAGTACCTGTTCGCCTATTAGAACTCTCAGCCTCATCTCCACCTCCACCCTTTTTCGCGCCGGTTTTAGCAGTTGATTTTGTCTTCGTTTGTGCACCAGCTTGGGGAGGACGTCTTTTCCTCTTATTAAAACCTTCACGATGGCAAACCATGACTTTTGTTCGAATAATACCATCATGAAACCTCTTAGTTGAAGACAGCCTTCCTTCAAACCCACAAGCAATAGCATAAATTTTGTAGAACATAATCGCTGACTCTAAGTCCACAAATGTTTTGCCAATCACCGGTGTAAACTTCTCTTCAATCCTACTTATCCATTGCTCACTACCACACGGTGTGTAAGTTACCAAAGTAGTAGGCGTGGAAATAGTTGGCATTGTAGGGGTTGTTGAGACAACAGTAGAAACCTCACCATCCTGACCAGAACTACCAACATTAGAGCAAAGATCCTCACCACAACCGACACGAGGCGTCACACCACAACTGACCAGAATTAGAGCGTTGGAGTTGACATTGGAATCAACACCTAAGGAGATAAAAGGTTCAACAAAATCAGATTAACAAGAACTCAAACAAGCTGTATAATTCACAAAACGAGGCCTACAAGATTCACAAAATAATAGACACAGCAAGTTTCAAGTTTCATAATATTATCTTTTACTTTCACAAAACAAGTTCTAAGTTTCACAAAAAAATCTCTAAGATTCACAAACAATAGAATAGAGCAGAGAAGATGATTTTAACCACTTAGCTAGTAGTCAGTTTTATAATATTATCTTCTAGGTTCACAAAACAACCTCTAAGTTTCACAAAACAAGGTCTAAGTTTCACTGAACAAGGACTGTGATTCACAAAATAAGGAAACGAGCAAAGTACATGATCTTATTAATTTCGATCAAGTTTCAGAGTATTATCTTTTATATATTCACAGATGAAGCTTCAATATTCACTAAACAAGGACTCAGATTCACAAACTTAACATATGAATTCATAAAACACAATCTATGATTCATAAAACATTAATCAGCGTAAAAAAAAAAAAAATACCTGTTTCAACCGTTGTATTATCAGCAACCGTTGCGATATCTACAATCTCCATAGCAATTACAGCTGCAAATCGACGAAAATAATGTAATAAGTAAATCGCAAGCCTTTTATCATCAAGGAAATATCAATCGATCGTTATATCATCGATTTATGATCGATTTAGGATTGAATTAACTGGAAAATACCTGGAAATCTTCGTCTTTGATTGATTGATGGAATGATCAATTACCTAGATGAATGATCAAAAATAAACTTATGCAATTGATTGTTGGAAATCTTCGTCTTCTCTCGAAAATTTGAATGAATGATCGATTGAATTACCTAAATTTATGCAATTGATTGAATGATGCAATTAACAAACTTATATGATTGATTGAGTTACCTAAATTTATGCATGAAGATATCAATCTGTGATATTATAAAGATTTTATGAAGATTTTATGAAGATATATTTTTTGTTAGTTTTTTAGAGAGAGATGGGTTAAGTGTTTTGGGCTTTTTATTTTTTTAGAGAGAGAAATGATTTTGGGTCAAATGAAAAGTTAGGAATGACCCCAACAATTTTTCAGCCCAATGCATATTAGAAATTAGGTGTCAGTCCAACAAAGTCTGAGATTCACATGATAAGGTCTCAGATTCACAAAACAAAGTCTCAGATTCACATATTAAGGTCTGAGATTCACAAAACAAACAAAGTCCAAGTTTAATGGATGAATTTGGTGAGGCTAGCCGCCTCGCCATAATTAGCTGCCTCACCGGATCCGGTCTCTATATATATATATATATATTGATTGATGATTATATTAATAAAACGAACCTCCAATTTATTTATATAAAGCCTAAAAACTAATGTGTGTAGAGAGGGTACGTGTTTTGTCAAATGAAAGGTGAAAGTTTTTTATATAAAAATTTAAAACATCACTTGAATATAATATAGAAAAAATATATTACAATAATAAAAGGAATCTCCTATTGATTTTTTATTTAAAAAATATTATTTTTGATATTTTCGTAAATTAATTTTTGATGGAGATAATAATAATATACTTTTAAGAACTCTCTAAGACGATATTTAATAGACTTAAAAAATTTTGGGTTAATGTGGAACAATTCTAGTTGTACACCATCTTTTTCTAATAAAATAATTATTTCTTAATAGTTATAAACTATTATAATAATATTATAATAATGAAAATGATGTACATGTTTCTTACCTAAATAATATTTCCTCCATTCAATTCAACACTACACATATCTCTTTTATACACTATTAATAAGTAAGAATAAATTTTCAATTTCTCGCTAACTTATAAGAGAAAATATATTCATGTTGGATCTTGTTTGATTCGTCTTGAAAAATACATTATAAATATCTAACTCTTATAACTTTTGCAAATACGTAACGAAAGATATATACGACGCAAAACACGCGTTAGCAAACGGAAAAAAAACAAATGTGTAATGTGGAGTTGAATGGAGGGAGTAACTGTCATACTAAAAATATTACCTATTATCTTTTGTTATATCTGTATTTTACTTTCCAAAAATTGAGAAAGATAATTAATTAATTATATATTATTTTATTACTTTTTCAATTGTATTTATAACCTAAAGCATGAGGCCGATTGATTGATGTCAAATTGAATACCCTATTCAAAGACTACATCTCGATCACTCGGCCGTCGTCTCCCTACTACTTCCTCCAATCTTACAGCGTTAAATAGATTTATAGGATGGCGAATCTGGAGTGCAGGATGTACGAGGCGAAGTACCCGGAGGTGGACATGGCAGTGATGATACAGGTGAAGAACATAGCGGATATGGGTGCATATGTCTCACTACTAGAGTACAATAACATTGAGGGAATGATTTTGTTCTCGGAGTTGTCGAGGCGTAGGATTAGGAGTGTCAACAGTCTGATTAAGGTTGGTCGGATTGAGCCTGTGATGGTGCTTAGGGTTGATAAGGATAAGGGTTACATTGATCTCAGCAAACGTCGTGTTTCTGAAGAGGATATTGCTCACTGTGAGGAGCGTTATAACAAGAGCAAACTTGTTCATTCTATTATGCGCCATGTTGCTGAGACTACCTCCACTGATTTGGAGGAATTGTATGTGCGTTTTGGATGGCCTTTGTATCGTAAGTTTGGGCATGCTTTTGAGGTCAGTTTTACTTGTTTATTCTCCATCTTTAACTTTATGCTTTCAGATAACTGATAGTTTTTGCGGTTTCCGATCACTGTAGGCATTCAAAACAGTTGTCACAGACCCTGACTCTATTTTGGATCAACTTACCTATGAAGTCAAAAAAATCGGTCCTGATGGTCAGGAGGTAACACCTTTGTGCGTTTGTATCGCTGAAAACCTTTTTAATTCATGCTGCAATCGTTTGATGAATTGGGTGTCTTATACCTATTTTGCAGGTAACCGAGGTGCTCCCTGCCGTGACGCCAGAGATCAAGGATGCACTGGTGAAGAATGTTAAACGAAGAATGACCCCACAACCTTTGAAAATCCGTGCTGATATTGAACTCAAATGTTTCCAGTTTGATGGGGTGCTTCATATCAAGGTACGTCTTTCACTTTTGCTCAACCTGTCGTGGCCTAAATAGCATGGGGTAGGTTTTGATTGTTATGTTGGAAGATGGTATCTTTTGATGTTATTTGTTCTGCACTACATTTTTTCAGGGTTCTCCTTAGTATTGTTTGCCGATTATGTACATTTTATGAGACCTTTACTCCGGTGATGATTACGATTTTTTTTCCCGAGGGAATAGATGACTAGGATTTGACCTGGCTACTTGATCTACATTCTTGCTGACTGACTTTATGGGTGGTAATTGTAGTTCTAGTATGACTAAAACCTTCCCTACCCCGAGTCCTTGCCGCCTCTTGTTTTTGTGCATGTGTGCACATGTCGGCAATAATGCTATATTCGGCAACTCAGATATCTTTTTTTACTTGTACGGGTGTGACATGGAGACCAGTATGTCTGGCTATTATTTGTTTTAAAATTTATTTAAAACTTTGGAGTATTACAAGGATTTTCCTTCTTGGATATAATACTTACTCTAATTTGGATTTGAAATATGATGGAATAAGTCATTATGACTTGCTAAGTTGTTTGGTTTCCATTTTGTTAAGCATAAGTTCATTGTAATTGTCATTACTTAACATCGAGTAAAACTTGCTTACTTCCTACGTCCACGACCTTGTCCTAGGCGGGGGCCTTGAGTTCTGGGCTGATGTTGTTTTATACCTTTATATAGATAGAAGGGTTTCCTTTGATTTTAGTGAACATGCCAGCCTCAATATGTCATGTAGTTGGCTTGTAGATATTGGGTACATTAGTCATATCTGCTGTGTAAGGTATCAGATATTTGAAGACCAAAATTTTGCGCTTGGGTAGTAGGAGTTTTTTATTAAACTAAAGAGGTTTTACTATTAAATATATTTTACCTTCTTCATATTTTTTAGTTCCCTCACCTCTAAGGCCTTGTCTTTTCGACTTAATTTTGCTGAATGGAATTGAATTAATTTTATATTAGCTGAACCGAACTCATAAAAACTGACTTGACTTGACCTGAACCAAACTTATTTGAGCTTGAACTGAATTGAACTGAACTTATATGAGCTAAACTGAACTTTTTAGAGCTCAACTTATAGAAAAATGGGTATGAATTGAACGAAACTTTTCTAAAGCTAAACTGAACCGAACTTGCACTCAACTGAACCTGAACATGGCCCAAGTCTAACCCCATAACGAACCACTGCCCACCAACCACCCTGTTAATGTCCTTACCAACCACCACTTGCATCCGTCACCTCATGCCAACCTGACCCACCACAAACCGCACCTAACCATCCCCACCGGTAACTTTTCTCTCCCAAAACCCTAAAACCTTGTCACCACCATCACCATCACCGGCACTGCTCTCTACCAAAACGACCATCACCGCAGAATTATAACCACCACTCTTCACTAATGCAACTTGCCAACCTAAGAACTTATTGTTTGTGGGTTGTTAAATTGGTGGTTTTTGGTGATGGTGAAAGGAAAACTCAATTTTTTCTTCTTTATAGTTATAAAGTATTAAATCTGTTCCTTTGCTTAATTTTATTGATTGATATATATCTTTTACTAAGTTTCAAATTAGTATTACTAGAGAAAAAGTGGCAATCTGTACCTTACTTTATGTGTGGTTCATATCATTAGGGTTTAGAAAAGAATAATCTCACAACTTACGTAATTGGTAGCTTCCTATTGATGAACCAAGAAGGGTGGATTAGTTACTCATAATTATCGTCCAATAATGTATAAGGTAATTATGAAATAAAGATGGTGAGTCGGATTATAGGTTTGGGCTTGACGTGGTTTAGTGGTGTTTTCAGCTCATGTGAGGTGATTCTGAGGATGTTGAAGATGGTGAGATGGTGGGATTTACTGGTGTCCGTGGGTCGTTAGTTGAGGTGGGGTG
Source organism: Heliosperma pusillum (assembly GCA_022085475.1). Taxonomy (NCBI): domain Eukaryota; kingdom Viridiplantae; phylum Streptophyta; class Magnoliopsida; order Caryophyllales; family Caryophyllaceae; genus Heliosperma; species Heliosperma pusillum. Next base: position 198,869 of record JAIUZE010045643.1, on the reverse strand, counting down.
GTGGTGATGGGGGTTTGGGCTGTGCTGGCTTTAGTGGGAGGCGGTAATGGTGTTGGCTGGGTGGGGAGTAGAAGCCATATACACATCTGGGAAATATAATGACAATGAGGAGGAAAAAGTGAATGTGCAAATAAAGCAAAAACACGAGAATGACCGAGTGTCACTTTGACAATGAAATTCGACAAGTTATGGGTTCAACATGGGATTAAGGTAGAGTAAATAGAAGTATCAAGAAGACAAGAAGGGTATCTTACTATGTATTGACGAAGGACTAACTTTGTGACTTAAAACTTAAAAAAGGAGGAAGTATTAGACACTATAATGTGCGTACTGCGAATTAGATGTTACATAATCATATCAAGTTAGACAAGCATGGTTTATGCATCACAGCAATGTAGATGTGGGTTTCTTTTGATGGTTTAACTGCTCGGTTGAGAGTGGACTTGGTGAAAGAGTTTCTTTGTAACTTAGTATTTCTTGTTAAAGTGCCAGTTTCTAGATTATGGCACTTTTTACGTGACGTTTTATTTTATTCTTGACTCTTCTTGTCTTATATGACCATTTGCAGGATGCCATGCGTAAGGCCGAAGCTGCAGGAACAAATGATTGCCCTGTGAAAATCAAACTAGTTGCACCACCTCTCTATGTTCTGACCACTCAAACCCTTGATAAAGTGAGTTTGTTTTCCTTTTATTTTAATTCTTTGTCGTACTATCATCTTGCTGTTTTGACCTGTATGTGTCAGTCCGTTCATGCAGAGTTTGCTCCTTGAATGTATGGATGATTTTATAATTTGGGTCAGTTGTAGTTTAATCTTGCTGCTCTTAATTGCCTTGCTGTCTTTGTCAACTTTTCTCATTAGTTGCGCCTAGTGTCATAGTCATAATCTTGCTACAAAGTGCTCCTGAAGGTTTCTTGCTTATACTATGAAGAATGGTGAGTCGAGGGCTATGTTACTCGGACTTGGGTACGAGTGCCGGACACGTGTACATATCCAAGTGTTGGTTTCGGCGTGACTAGAGTTTTAAGAGACAGGGACCCTGTCCTAAAACGAGGATACGGGCGCGGGGACACGTCTACAATGCAAAAATACACTTCTAAGTTTGAAATATCCCAATTTTTTTAGCATAATGGATATTGACAAATAAGCAAATCTTTAGATATACTACTAAATGCCTTATAAGACTCTCCTCCTTTACTTTTGTGGTGCGAGCCTCATAATTCAGCTCTCTTGGGAGAAGTGTCCTACTAATAAGTGTCAGGTACGGAATCCATACCCATATCCATGCCGTGTCGTGCCGACACGAGTATGGACCAAAAAGTGAAGAGTCGAAGTAACATAGGTCGAGGGAACAAATATTATGTACGATGTAATTGTCAAATGTCTTAGAAGGGATAGGATAATGTAGGTCTTCTGTAGGCACAACCTGCTTGGAAGTAAATAGAACTAGGTGAAAAGCAAGGAGGAGCAAATAAAGAAGAATCTTGCTAATATCCAAGTATTATGAGAGATGAAAGTAATGCTCCACTGGTTTTTCCATTTGTTTTATTTTATATGGGACAGTGAGGCATCCTTTTTTTTCCCCTTTTGAGGTTAGATTTCTGAAGTTAGCTGAAGAGTGATCTTTAAGCACCTTTCCCCTATTTTTGCTTCTTATTCAGACACTTGGATAAGAAAAAGACGATGAGGTAAGAATAGTGTCATCTCATCAGCGCTACTCACATCCATAGTTTTTCCTATTGGCTTGATTATAGTCCCCAAAGTACCAATCATTCTATTTCATCAACTTCTGTTGGGTTGCCTTTTACTCATGGCCTCACTTTCCGGATTCAACTCCGTTTTGTGAAGGACTCCTTGCCTCCCTCTTCCCTCCTAAAGAATGGAGAACATTGTGGCATCCTTTTTTCTTTGAGGTTAGATTTCTGAAGTTAGCTGAAGAGTGATCTTTGCGCACCTTTTCCCTATTTTCACTTCCTATTCAGACACTTGGATTAGAAAATGACAATGAGTTAAGAATAGTGGGTGGTTCTCGGTGGAGTTGGTCGATGTTAAGGGTGTCGTGGTGGGATCAGCGGAAGTTTGCCGTGGTGGATTTCATGGTGGGATCGGCTTCTGGTCATCGGCGACCACCTACTTTCCACCTCCGGTGAAATCGGCATCTCATCAGCGTGCACCTCATCCGCAGAGATCACTTATTTTCAAATTTTCTTGTTGGAACTGCTCTACCCACATCCATAGTTATTCCTATTGGTTTCACTGTAGTCCCTAGAGTACCAAACATTGTATTTCTTCAATTTCTGTTGTGTTGCTTTTTACTCATGGTCTCATTTTGCCTATTTTAACTCTGTTTTGTGAATACTTGATCGCCGCCTCTTCCCTCCTAAAGAATCAAAATTGTTATGTAAAGCCCTCATATACCCTTTATTGAATAACCGTTCAGAACTACCTTAGTTTATTGGAGGGCTAATATGTGTATTTTAGTGGATGGTTTAGTAAAACCTCTTTACAATAGACTTATTGACTAATGACTATAGAGAAACAGAAGATAAAAAGCTCTTTTGTTTTGATATTTGCTGTTATTTTTTAGATATGAGTACCCTTGTAAATTATGCAAATGCTTTGTGGCAAGTGCAGGATCAAGGTATTTCAACCCTTAAGAAGGCTATCATTGATTGTACTGAAGAAATTGAGCGTCATAATGGAAAGCTTACGGTGAAGGATGCACCTAGAACTGTAAGTATTTATTGACACAGCAAAAAATAAGAGCTCCCCCTTCCACCCTCACCCTCTCTCTCTCTTTCTGCCTCTCTCGTTCTTTGATAAAGTGTTAATCAAGCTTCATTTTCTTATGTATACAGGTGAGTGAAAGGGACGATAAGCTATTCCAAGATCAGTTGGAAAAATTGCGCCAAGATAATGAAGAGAAGGGCGGAGATGATGACAGTGAAGAAGAAGATGACACTGGAATGGGTGATGTTGATGTTGAAAATGCGGGGTTTCAAGTTTAGAGCCTTGGAGTTGTCTTGAGTAATACAGTACCATTTTAATTATGTTCCTGATTTTGCTGAGCTTTGTACACAGCCACAAATGTTTTTGTTGGAATAGGCTTACTAGTTCTTGACAATGGGTATCGGGTTCTGTTCTTGTTTATCGGTGGTGTTACAGAAACTGTTTGTATTTCACATAGTTTGTGCTTCCCGATTTCTGAGGCTACACCTACTACCGTGGATGATGATGTTCCATAAACTCATCTCACACGGTCCTGTCTGCTCGTAGACTGAGTTCAGCCAATTGAATTGAGTGATGTTTACTCTTACAAGCTTTCTCAATTAATAATTTGGTAATTAACTAATTACGAAAAATTCCGGTACCCAAGTTTGACATTTTACCCGAAATACCCAAATTTTTTACCCTAAAACCTTTGGGTGGCCATAACTCGGGTTTACAAACTCGAAAATGACAATATTTCGGGCAAAACGTCAAAGTTGGAGGGTACAGTGGAAATTTTCCGAATCAATTATCATACGTAATACAGAGTGGTATACATTTATAGGCCGGATCCCAATTAGGGATGGCAATCGATGGATTATGGATCGGATAGATCCATACCCATATCCATATTCATATCCATATCCATTTAATTTATGATCATCCATGTTCCACCCTCGACCATTTAATATTGTTTTATCCATCCATATCCATACGACCATACCCACTGGGTGAAGTGGGTGGAACGGGGTAAAAAGTGTGAATCAAATTTTATATTAGGAATGTCAATAAGTATCCGCAGGTGAGATGATTTGTGATAAAATTTGAGATTTTGAGAAATGTGATCCATTGGTGTATCAATAATCAGTAATAATAGTAAGTAGTAGAGTGGACTAGTGGTTTTAGACTTTTAGGGGGTTAAGTATTACTTTGGCAATAAAGGCCCATTAAAGTTTGTAAAGATTTTTTAAAAGAAACTTGAAGGGAAACGGAGGGCCCCTCCAAAATATGTCAATGTTAATGGAGATATAATTTGGATCGAAAGGGCGAAATAGAGCGATCCATTTTTTCTCCCATCCAAATCCACTTACTTCTATTTTTCTAAACATTTTATTTTTCTAACCAAACAAAGGATTTATCATATCTCACTCTTTCTCCCCTTTTTTCCTCCAAATCCTGTTATCAAACACATCCTAAATGATGCTTATAGATAACCATCTCAACCAAAACCTTAGGGTGTGTTTGGATAACAAAAGTGAAGGAAAGGGAATGGAAAATATGGAAAGGGAGAGAAAGGAGAATGAAGGAGATCGTTTTCCCTCATATGTCCGTGGGAAATATTTTAGCTTGGAAGAGGGAAATGGAAGGATCCATTTTCCCTTCTCTCCAAATCCCTACATCTCCATTTTACTTTCGCGCCAAATCCTCCTATCAAAACACATCCTTAGGGTGATGGTTGAGACTAATCTGTTATATTTATATCCTATCACTCCCCCCTCACTTGAATACTCATTGAGCTCAAAGAGTCTAATATCATGATAGATGGATTATATCAACCAAAATTTTAAGGTGATGATTAAAAACCAACTATTATATTTATATCATATTAGATGCTTTTCTAAATCATGATACTAGGATGTTAAATGGTTTAAGGGGGAGTTTGGTTGATAGACCTGTAAAAATACGACCCGACCCGAAAACCCGACCCGCTCGACCCGATTTTGTAGGGTTAAAGACCCGTTAATTTTGACCCGCGATCCAAAATAACTGAACCCGAAATGATCCGTTTATTTTAGGGTCAAACCCGACCCGACCCGTTCGACCCGAAATGACCCGTTATTTTAATATTTTAAATTTAAAAATAAAAAATAAAAAATATTTTTTATTACTTTTATATCATAAAATAATAAATAAATGTTAATATAATTTAATTTTAATAAATGTTTTAATATAAGTACAATAAATAATGAATATAATCATATTAATAATATCAAATACGATTTAATTTTAAAAAACTACGTTTTTCGATTGAAAAATGATAAAATATAAGACGTTATAAACTTTTTTTGACCCGTATTCTGACCCTAACCTGACCCGCGACCCGTATGACCCAACCCGTATTCGACCCGACCCGTATTCTGACCCGACCCGTAACCCGACCCGTTTGACAGGTCTATTGGTTGACCATCTTGGAATGAATTTGCTCAATTCCAATGTTTGGTTTGTATATTTTGTAATGGAGTTAGAACCCCTTGAATATTTAACTCCATTTCAATCCCCTAAAATCTCATACCCATCTTCCCACATTGGTATCAAATCCACTCTTATAATTGTAAGATGAACCAAACAACTTTACATGAGAATGGATTCTCAAACCCATATCTCTATAAATTCATATTTCAATCCATTCCATTCCAAACTTTTGAACCAAACGACCCCTAAATAATCTTTTGCCTTTATTTTTAAAGGCTTTATGGGATAGTCTTTTTTTAATGAAATATTATCTTTTCTTTACCCCTTGAGGATGAATAAAAGGGTTATAATTTTATTGCAAATAAATAATAATAATAAAAATAAAAATTATTATTATTATTATAACACAAATTCTCATTGAAAACGAGCATATCTGTGAAGATCAATCGGATTTTCTCTCATAAAGAGTCAAGTGAGAGGGGAAGTGGGATCCATTTAGTTCCTGATTACTCTCCTTGTGAGAGGGGGTCTGACCCGTATTTAATAAGACGTATATTCTTTGTTTTCAATGATACAAACTGTTATTATAATAATATAGTGGAAGAAAATGAAGGAAATATTATTGGTTACAGTAGGTCTTGCTTGCGACGGATCGGATCTTGCGACGGATATTTTGTGAGAGGAAATGGGTAGAGGGGACAAGGTGGGCACCCCCATGTGCTTCTCCACTCACCCTTGATGGATATTTTGTGAGAGAATATGGTATCCGTCTTAAGCTTGCGACGGATAGTGTCCGTCACAAATGAGAATTTGTGTATTGGTTATTCAGAAATCTGACATTCCTTGGTTGAATTCTAGAATGTTGGTCTTTTTATGGAGCCCGATAATTAGCGGTAAACACAATGTTAAGTATTTTGGGTGCTGCGTGTCGCTGAATCATTGCGAATAAAACTTAGTAAGTTAGTAACTCGTTATTGTCTCTCAAATTTGACCTCGTCGTCCTCTGCTATTGGCAATTTGGCAAAGTGTTACCCCTGCACTTTTTATCGTACACTTACTTAATTCAAATTTACTTCCTAATTGTTTATTTCCTCTATTCCGATTAATTGTTGTCATATTTTTTGTAGGATGGCTTAGTGAATTGTTGTACTTTCGATATTAAGAAGATTTTATATGAATAATTTGATCATCCAATGAGATTATTGTCTACTTGTCATCTATTACGTTGAACCACAAATGGTTCTCTACACTCTTTTTGGTCTTTGTGTCAAAATAAAAAGATAAGAATTAACGAGAACAGAGGGAATATAACAAATTAACAACTTTTTAGAATAGCAAAGTAGAACGTAAGTGGCCCTTATTTAGAATGTACTCCCTCTTATTCATAATAACATTCCCGCTTTCCATTTTCATCTATTCACAATACATTCTCCTTTCTTTTTTTGGTAAACTTTTATACTTATTTTAATTACATCACCCCATAACAATACCCCACAATACACATATTTTATCTTATTTTAATTACCTTACCCCACAACAATAATTATTTTAATCAGTTCACCCCACAATACATTCCCTCTTTACAATCAGCTCACTCCAACCCAATACTTTACCTTATTTAATTATACACCCTTAATTTTTGGTCCATTCTTGAAAGTGGAAAATTATTATGAATAAAAGGGAGTACAATATAATTGTCATACCTAACACACCCATTAGTATTATGTTCACTATTTTAATTGCTTTTACATCTATTTTTACTAGTTAATTCATTCTAAGTTTCTAACTATCATTTGCTTTTAGATCTATTGTTACTAGTTAATTCGCTGTAGCTTGTAATGTTGATACCTATTGTAGATAGATTCTAATTTAGTTATACAGAGTAATACTTAGAAATCTTGAATTGGTTTCGTTTATTGATATTGATATAGGAGCTTAGTAGCCGAGTCTAGGATTCCAGGCACACTATACCGAGATTCTACGAGATAATATTAACGAGCAATCTAACATAACTCTTTTGTATACATCCGTATAACGGGTCAAGGAAAGGACGCGCTACTTCACGCAACTCAAATTCCGAACGACGACACGCCTACCCGTTCGTATGAGGTTAGCATGAGGTAGTAATTGCGCCTATAAATCATTAAAATATACTCGTAAAAGATAGGAAATACTAATAAATTACACGTAAAAAATGAGGTTAATAGCTTATTTTAGCTATATATTGGTGCCTTGGTGGGCATGGTGGTTTCATGATATTTTGATTGGACAAATGACGTTGATACCATGGTCTTATCACAAATTCTCAAGACGGCGTATATCCGTTTTCAATGAAGACGGGTCGAATCCCTTCTTACAAGGAGGCAAATGAGAAGGCAAGTCGGGATCCATTTAGTTTTCCACTTGTCCTCCTTGTAAGAGAGAATCCGATTCGTCTTCATGAAGCCAACCGTGTCTTAATTATGGGATATGGCCTAATCCGATATCACTCCCTTTAGTATTTGGCTTTACAAAATAAGTAGGTCTTGCTTGCGACGGATCGGATCTTGCGACGGGTATTTTGTGAGAGGAAATGGGTAGAGGGGACAAGGTGGGCACCCCCCATGGCCCCATGTGCTTCTCCAGTCACCCTTGATGGGTATTTTGTGAGAGAATATGATATCCGTCTTAAGCTTGCGACGGATAGTGCCCGTCACAAATGAGAATTTGTGTTACAAAATATATACGCTGTAATATCAGCGTAACAATAAAGCCACGCATTGGAAAATCCCTACCCCACGCACTCCCATTGTAATTTCCATCAATTTATCAGATTTCTTTGGTGCAATGTAGTTTGCCTGCCATGGTTGTTTATTTGAAGATTTCGAGATCTTAATGACAAGTTTGGCATATTTCCACTCTTGGCATCTTCATGCTTTGTTAAATTTCCTAAATAGGATTAGGCCAACTAGAATTATTAGTCTAGGAAATACTCTATCCCATCTCATATCATATTATTTCTCCTTTAAATAATAGTTATAAAGTTTATTTTCAAAGTACACATTTTATTTATTATAATACATTTTACTCGTTATAATATTTTGGAAAGTGTTAGGGCGACACCGGGTATTACCGAGTTTCAGTAACACCCGAATAAAAAAATTAAAAAATTAAATTTAAACAATTAACAACCTTAGCACATTATATGGAAGAGCATAAAAGGAAACATGTTTCCGTTTGCTTGTTCCTCGCTGTTGAGACGTTTAAAAAAACATTTTAATTTTATAAATTTTCAAATACTGCATATCAATTAATTGTTTCAAGCCTTCAAACTAAAGTTATGATTAAGAAGGATTCAAGAGATCTTTGATTAATAATATAAGGTGTACAAATAAGCTTATGAAACCACCCTTCTAGTATACACTACAATCTTAATTGACAATGAGACTTTAAATATACTATTATATGTTGGTTGAAGAATCATGGCAAAGTTTACACAATTTGATCAAAAGGACAAATTTGTGTTTATGCTAACGGCGATGATACGACGGAGGCGGAGACGATTGACATGGAAGTGGGAGGTACAATGAGAATGGAGAGGGCCTAATTTAAATGCATTAATGTCAATCAAATATACTCCCTCCTATTCTTAATAACCTTCCCCTTTCACTTTAACACAAAAATTAAAAAAACACATTATCCCACGTCCCCACCATATAATTAAATTTGGACCACACAAATACACTACCACTACAAGAAATCTTGTTTCAGGCGACTGTATTAAGGCGACTGATACTAGTAGTCGCCAATTTAGCGACTGAAAATATATTCGGGCGACCGAAAATAGTCGCCAAATTGGCGACTGAAACAATAATGCAAGATTATATATAAAAACTCGGGCGACTGAAATCAGTCGCCAAATAAAAACTCATCCGCATTCATCCGCTTTCTTCATTTTTCTTCAAACCCGAAAAAACCCCAACTACAAAGTCGCCACCACCACTACTCCACTCCCTCAACCACCACTCCGACCACCACTCCGACACTAGCTCCACCGGATCTTTGTGCTCTCCTTCTTCTTGTGTTGCTTTGTTTGTTCTAATTGGTGAAGGTATATTTGTTCTAATTTCAATCCTTCAATTAATTTAGTTTGTTTGTTTAATTTGTGATTCCTACTTGTATTTAGTTTATTTTATATGTTTATATAAACATTTGTGATGATTATTGGTTTAGATGTTAAATGTTTGTTGTAATTTGAATCTTTAGATTAATTGGGGGTTTTTGATTAGTGGTAGTGTTGTTGATATTATTAGTGTTGTTAGTATTAATTTTGTTGGTATTGTTAATATTGATTTGGGTTAGTGTTGTTAGTAATGGGGTTTTGATAATTTTCATGATTTGGGTTAGTGTTGGTAGTATAGGGGTTTTGGTTAGTGTTTTTTTGATTAGTTTTAGTATGTTAATAATATTAGTGTTATTAGTATTATTTTGTTAGTATTGATGATTTTGATTTGTGTTAGTGTATTTCGTATTAAGGTTTTGATAAATATGATTGTTTGTGTTAGTGTTGTTTATTTGGGGTTTTGATTAGTGTTAGTATTTTTTGTACTTGTTGTGTTGGTTAATGTTTAGATTAAAATGAAGAGATTGGAGCGTACATGGATGTACGAAGATAGACTTGATAAGAAAAGACGTCCTACCGCTAGATTTATAAAGGGGGTTGCCGAGTTTATTGAATTTGCTAGACAACAAGACGAGTATGATTTAGTAGCACAGAAACTTAGGTGTCCTTGTATTAAATGCAAAAACATGAAATATCTACATGACATTGAGGTTCAAGAACATCTTTATACAAACGGGTTTTGTCCAAACTACTACAATTGGATTTCTCATGGAGAATCATTTTTTTCACTTCCCGAACAATCTCAAATCCCACAAAATGAGAACCCATATAGAGATATGGTAGTTGATGCATTTGAGTCTAATATTTTCAATAATGATCATATACCAATGAGTGAAGAAGAACCACACCCACAAGCAAAAGCCTTTTTTGATATGTTAAAGGCGAGTGAAAAACCATTATATGAAGGGAGCAAAATGTCATTGTTAGAAGCCGCCTCTAGGATAGTAACTTTGAAATGTGAGTACAATTTGCCATTTACTTGTGTTGATGGCATTGCTTCTTTGATTGAGGATGTTATCCCCGATAATAATGTCATGACCCGATCATTCTACAATACCAAAAAAGTAGTGAAAGGTCTACAACTTCCGCATTACAAGATTGATGCATGTCCCGATGGATGTATGCTCTTTTGGAAGGATGATGTTTTGCTTGACAAGTGTAGTAAATGTGAAAAGGCTAGATATAAGACAATTGAGGGAAGTATTGTCTTGAAGGGTAAAAAGGGAAAGAATGAAAAAAAGAGAGGTGAAAAGAGTAAGAAACCAATACCCGAAAATCCCGTAACTTACTTTCCTCTAGCTCCTAGACTTCAAAGAATGTTTGCTACCAAAAACATTGCCGAGCAAATGAGATGGCACAAGGAAAATCCCCGTACTCCGGGAAAGATGTGTCATCCGAGTGATGGAGAGGAATGGAAGCGGTTTGATATGCTTTACCCCGACTTTGCTGAGGAACCCCGTAATGTGCGACTTGGCCTTTGTACGGATGGTTTTGCTCCATTTGGCCAGTTTGGTAGAAAGTACTCTTCTTGGCCTGTAATGGTCACTCCATACAACTTACCACCTTGGTTATGTATGAAAAAACAATTCATCTTCTTGTCCCTAATTATTCCTGGTCCTAATAATCCAAAAACTGCCTTAGATGTTTATTTGCAACCTTTGGTGGAAGAATTGAAACAATTGTGGGAAGTAGGTGTGCAAACATATGATGTGTCTTTAAAGCAAAATTTTCAACTAAGAGCTTCATTGTTGTGGACCATTAATGATTTTCCCGCCTACGGTATGCTATCTGGATGGTCTACCGCGGGAAAAAAGGCATGTCCTTGTTGCATGTACCAAAGCAAAGCATTTTCGCTTCCTTGTTCCCATAAAGTGAGTTGGTTTGATTGTCATAGACAATTCTTACCGGAGGGGCATGCCTTTAGGAGCAACAAAAAAGCTTTCAGAAAAGGTAAAGTGGAGCGCAATCATGCTGTAGATCGACTTCCGGGGGATAAGGTGTGGGATATGGTTTGTGATTTGTCACGTACTATTGATTGTACTAAAGCAGAGACGGATGAGCTGAAGAAGAAGAAAATTGGTTGGTTTAAAAGAAGCATTTTTTGGGATCTTCCTTATTGGAAGACGATGTTAATTAGGCACAATTTGGATGTAATGCATATAGAAAAGAATTTCTTTGAGCAACTGATTCACACGATTATGGATGTAAAGGGAAAGACTTGTGATACTGTTAAATCACGAGAAGATTTGAAGACAATTTGCCATCGTCCCAATCTTCACATTCGTAGCGATGAGTCTAAGCCAAAATCTATTTTTACACTTGACAAAGCTCAAAGGAAGGTATTATGTGAGTGGTTAAGAAAGTTAAAATTTCCTGACGGATATGCATCCGATTTTAGTCGATGTGTTGATATGAAGGAGCTAAAGTTGCAAGGCTTGAAAAGTCATGATTGTCATATCTTCATGGAACGATTATTACCTGTATCTTTGAGACATCTCCTCCCCACTCCTGTGTGGAATGCAATTGTTGAGATAAGTCAATTTTTTCGAGATTTATGTTCGTCTTCAATATGTGTTGATGACATGATTCGTCTTGAGGAGCAAATACCAGAGATATTGTGTAAGTTCGAGATGATATTTCCTCCATCATTTTTTAATTCCATGGAGCATGTACCGATACATTTGCCTTACGAAGCCAAAGTTGGAGGCCCCGTCCAATATAGGTGGATGTATCCATTTGAAAGGTAAGATCACTAAGTAGTAATTAAATTATAATTATTATCGTACTATCTCTTTAATTGATTTAATATTTATATACTAGTCTTAACAACTATTAATCCCATCAATTATTGAATAGGTTTCTTAATCACGTGAAGAAGAAAATTGGTAACAAAGCTCGGGTTGAAGGTTCAATATGCAATGCGTATTTAACGGAAGAGATTGCAAATTTTTGCTCTCTTTACTTTGAAAAACATATTGAAACCAAAGCAAAAAACTTGAGTGTTGATAAAGCGGATGAACTTGAGACAAGTTTACCCGAGTTTTTCCAAATGCATGATGATGAGGGTTGTTCATCAATTGGGGGAACAAGATATTTGGATGACAAAGAATATGATCGTGCTCACCTTTACGTTCTTTCTAATTGTGATATTTTGGAATCATATGAAACGGAGTTTGTGAATGATTTCATTAAAGCACATCCTAATGTGAATAGAGATGATGTTTGGAGTAACCATGAGGATCAATTTGCAGCATGGTTTCGGAACCATGTAATTGAGTTAAATATCCAAGATGATTTGATAAGGACTTTGGCCTTTGGTCCTTCACGAGAGGTGAAAACGTGGAATCGTTACTCGGTCAACGGATTTAATTTCCATACATTCAACTACGGTAAGAATAAGGCTAGGTGCAATTATGGTGTTACTATTTCTTCTCTTGATGACAACGAATACTATGGTATAGTTGAGGATATCTTTGAGTTGAGCTATAATGGGCGTGAGCGTTCTTATAATACTGTCTTATTTAAGTGTGAATGGAAGGATAACTCTGTGGCCGGTATGAAAGTTCATGAACGTTATAAAATCGTCGAAGTGAATCATACCCGGACATACTCAAAGTATGATCCATTTATACTCGCACATCAAGCCAATCAAGTATATTTCGCTTCTTATCCAAGCACGAAGAATGATCGAAATCAAAAGCAGTGGTGTGCAATCTTTAAGACAAAAGCACGCTCACAAGTAGATACAACTTTTTTTCAAGAAGAAATAGTATCTAGCGGGTTTATGTTGTCTCCACCTGATGAGGACATTTATGAGAATGAAAATGAAGAGGGTGAAGATTTAGAAAACGAGGATGGTGATGGTCAAGTTGACGGTGATGGTAGTGGTGATAGTGATAATGATAATGAATCAAATGGTGATGATGATGATGACGAATTTGATGATGTTAATGATTAATTGGGTAAAGATATATTTATATATATTTTATTTAAGTTTTTTATGTTATTTGATGTTTTTTTAATGTTATTAACAGTTTATGTTTATGTTTATTTTTTATGTTATTAACCGTTTCTAACAATTTGAATATTTGTGTAATTGTAGATGGCAGGAGGTCGAGGTAGACAACGTGGCGGCGGTTCAAACAGACGCCGTAGTACTTCTTCAGTCGATGAGGAGGAGATAGAGGTTATGGATCAGCAGAGTCCGGTGGTCGAGGAATCGACCAATGACGATGAGTCCTCGGATCAGACATCGGAGACGATCCAGTTCACGCCGGAAGGGAAGATGATACTTGATCCCGCAGGGTTTTGGTAAGACAACCACCAATGTCTTTAATTTCTTATTTTATAATTATATTACATTATTTAACATAAATGCATACTATTCCATAATTTATTTTTCAGGTTTTCGTCTCAAAAGGTTGTACGCGGTTGTACTCAGAGTACAAAGATGAAGATGACGGGGGTTGCTCCTACTTGTTGGACAAAGGCTACCTCTGCACAAAAAGAGGAATGGTTCAATAATTTTAGGGTATATTATTTTTGTTTATATTTTCTTATATTATTATAGTTTTCAATTAATAATTTATTTTACTAATACTTACCTTTTAAATTGTAGAAAACATTTGACTGGCCGGCCGGGATAGAGTATATTGTACGTCAAAGGTACAATGAGACGTGCACTAGACGGTTAAGGAACAACATGTATAAGGTTGTCAAGAGGAAGAAGGAGCCGGAGCATATGAGAGGTATTTAATTATTGTTTTTGTTATTTGTATATAGTTATAATTTTACACATTTTATCATATTTTATAATACTTATTTAACTTGTAGGTGGTGCATATGAAGATCTGCTTAAATATCGTGAAACTCCGGAGTTTCAGACTAGGTCGCCCAAACATCCAAAAATAAAAAAGGAGGAAAGAAAGATGGAGCGGCTGAGCCGTCGCATCACACAGGATCTCGATCTTTCCTGGACCTAGTTTTGGGTGTAAGTTATAATTTACTTTTTCGTCCATTTGAAAATTATAACTTAAATTCTTTTTATTATTAAAATCTTCTTATACAAGTCTTTAATTTCTTCTTTTAGAAGGGTAAGAAGAAAAAAGCTAACACGCCCACGGCTCCGGAGCTCTTCCTTGACACCCATTCCCGACTCCAAGACAATAGAAGATATTTGATAAAACCAAAAGATAAGGAATTATATGTAAGTTTCAAAACATTTTTGGATTTTTACAATAAGTTTCAAACCATATTGGATTTTTACAATAACAATGTTTATATTTTGTAGGATTCCTTTTTGGCCGAGAAAGTTAGGCAACCGGACAAGTCCGATAACGAGATTTGGTTCGACTTGGTAAAGGGTTTGAAGAAGGGGAATGTCTACGGGATTGGGTCGGCAAAGGACGTATTTTACGAAACTCCAAAGGAAAGAATGTCGTCCACCTCAAAACAAACCTACGAGCCGGGAGTCGTGGGAAAACTCCAAGCCCAACTCAACGAAGAAAGAAGAAAAAACGCGGAAAGGGATGAGGAATTAAGTATAATGAAAGAAAAATTCAAGGCTTGGGAAAGCAGGTTCGATAACTGCAACCAAGGTCCGCCTCCCTTTTGGCGGGATTATGATGAAGGCAATGGAGGTGGTGGACTGCAACCCGAACTTAATATGACCCTTGGCTTCTGATATTAGTTTAGACTCTTGTGACTTGAGCTTGTTCAAACTTGATTTGTTAACGTTTAAGAAGATTTGTAAACTTGAAACAATTTTCTTGATCTATATGAGTATGTTGGTTTCACATCGTGTTGTTGTAATTGTGTGAAATTATGGTTGTTTTCTAGTATACTTGCAGGTTTGGTATGGTAACGAAATGGCAGGATGAAAACAGAATTTTTCTTGCAATATCACAGGTTTTTTGGCGACTGAAATGTTCATTTGGCGACTACTTTCAGTCCCCAAATCCCCTGTATTTTTGCAAAATAAAAGGCATTTTGGCGACTGAAATCAGTCGCCAAATTGGCGACTGAAGGCTGTAGTAGTCGCCAAATTGGCGACTGATGGCGACTGATTACAGTCGCCAAATTGGCGACTACAACACCTTTCAGTCGCCAATTTTGGCGACTGGTTTCAGTCGCCATTTCACCATTTTGGCGACTCTTTTTTCAGTCGCCCGAATTTTTTTTGGCGACTAATGACTGCGACTGGTTCTTGGCGACTGAAATCTGTCGCCAAATTCATTTTAGCGTTTGAAATTAGTCGCCAATATCAGTCGCCTGAATGTTGTTTTCTTGTAGTGTACCCCACCATACAATTAAATTTGAACCACACAAACACTTACCAAAAAAGGAAATAGGGAAAGTATTGTGAATAGACAAAAATAAAAATGGGGAATGTTATTGAGAATAGGAGGGAGTATATGTAGTCTTCCAATTTTACCCTTTATTAAATAAGTTGACTCAATCTAGCAAAACTTAACAAAAAGTTTAAAATATAATTTAATTTACCAAAATGCCCACGGTGGTACTGAAAATGAGTAACACCCGGTGGTGCTATCTCATTTTCCTAATACTTTTAGCGCATAACTTTCCATTTAATTACCCCTACTAAAAAAACACTCTGAACCTAATTCTACAGACTCTCTAATTCTCTCCACTGATAATTATACAAACTTTTTCAATTTGGATAAATCTGGTGATGATTTAAATGTACAAAAATGCATTTTATTATTTAATTACCCATTAATAAAATTATAATAAGAGAATATAATATATAAGGAGTATTTTTTTAAGATCTTATTAATTTCATTTACGATTTTGGGTTTGTTTTACGTCGATATCAGTTGTTGAGCGGTAGGAGGCGAACGACATGAGTGGAGGGCGACAGTGGGAAGGGCGGCACTGCAGGGTG
The DNA here is from genome assembly GCA_022085475.1 of Heliosperma pusillum. Taxonomy (NCBI): domain Eukaryota; kingdom Viridiplantae; phylum Streptophyta; class Magnoliopsida; order Caryophyllales; family Caryophyllaceae; genus Heliosperma; species Heliosperma pusillum. Next base: position 182,621 of record JAIUZE010045643.1, on the reverse strand, counting down.
ACCGACGGTGTTTTTGGTGGTCAACACCTGTAGGCATCGTTCTTTAGGAGTACATGGTACATAGGGATGCCGTGGACTTCGCCGGTGGGAGGAGGGTGTTTGGGATGCATGAGGGTAGGTTAGGGACTCTGGCGAGTCCATGGGGAAGGGTGAGGTCATTGGTGGTAGATGTGTCGATGGTCGGAGGTGGTTCAGTGGTTATGGTGGAGGAATATGAGGAGGATGGTTAGTGGTGGGGAGTTAGAGTGGGTGTTGTTCTATTTTCCCCTTTTTTTTCCTTCATGTAGGACAATTGCATAAATGTGGAATGAAATGGCAAGGGTAATTTGGGAAAAGTGTGCTATAATTATTAAAATGTGTACTGCAAATATCAAGAGCTTATTAGTTATTATTATTTTAGTATTTCAAGTGTGATAGGTCACATGATTAAGGTGGTGAAACACAAAACGGGACATAAAAATGACACGATGATCTCAATTCGACTATTAGAGCATCTTAACATTTTGATTTTTATCGATACACATGTAACTCGTTTTTACATTATCATTGGGTAAGGACATATCGATTATTTTATGGAAGTAGACACTGAATAGTTTTGGATGTTTGTCTTCATTAATTATAAGACGAGCTTATTAAAAGATACTGTAAATATATCTTAAATAAAAATTAAATTGTAAAATAATTTATGACGTTTGGACAACCTACCTATTATGCTAGGATGCAAACCCATGTCCCACATCGGTAGAATAAAGGTGAAGATTTTTTTAAGTATCCAAACCCATTTCCAAGTTTGATATTATGCCGGAAATACCCAAATTTCTTACCCGAAAACCTTTGAGTGGTCATAACTCGGGTTTAGAAACTCGGAAAATGACGATTTTTTTTTCAAATCGTTCATATTTCCGAGAGCTACGATTTGAAAAAAAAAATTTCGTATTTGGATTCCGTGGCTAGGAGTTTTTGTAAGCCAAAGGTTTTTTACCGAACAAACTTTGAGGAAAAAACTTTGAGTGGCCATATCTCTTGGTCACGAGTTCAGAACTCGCCAAAAAAAATTTTAAATCGTAGTTCTCGGAATGATGAACAATTTGAAAAAAAAAATCGTCATTTTCCGAGTTTTTAAACATGAGTTATGGCCACTCAAAGTTTTTCGGGTAAAAAATTTGGGCATTTCGGGCAAAACGTCAAACTTAAAGGGTACCGTAGGAATTTTCCGAACAATATAATAGTACGATGCCTTTGGGAAGGAGCGAAATAGTAAAAAAGTGAGTACTTGGTCCAAAGCGGACTATATCGTATTATTATGGACAATGGACATCGACGCAGCAAACGCCAACAGAAGGTATCAATGCTTCCGTACAAAAAGTGGTATCAGAGCCCAATGCTCAACTTGAGCCTAGGCCTTATGGCGTACAAATGGCTGAGTTGGAGAGCGGAACATATGACATTCGCGAGTCCTGGACGCATGAGCTCGATCTGGTACTGTTTGGGACAAAAAGGTTTGAGTCAAGATGATGCTCCTTGGTTTGAGCTGATTGATAGGGTGCAAACCATGTCCTACATCAGTAGAATAAAGGCGAATGATGACATTTATAAGAGTTCACAAAAATTTAGTAGTACGAGGCCTTTTGAGAAAGAGCCAAAGAGTAAAACTGTGAAGGTTTGGCCCAAAACGAACAATATCGTATTATTATAGACAGTACACCTCGACGCAACAGAGGCCCAATAAAAGGTTCCACAACAGGTAGATCACAAATTCTTGTTTAAAACGGGGTGATCTGTCTTATTGCTTCAGACGGGTTGCCCCGTCTGAAGCAAAATGGTAGATACCTAATAAGCGGAAGATGATCCTCTCCATTACCCCCCTCTCCATTACCTTCCATTACTTCTCAATGGTCCGGATTTTATTTCGGGACGATTTAACGGTCAAGTGCTTTGATGAGATGTATAAAGGATAATGATTTTATATTAGTGTATTAGAGGAAATGTAAGGTAAAGGAGAGAATCCATTCCCCTAATTAGCAATTAAAAAATTGGTGATTTGCAACTGTGATCATGTTGGGCTTAATTGCAAATTTTTTACTTCAAAATAAAGTTTATATGAAGCACGGAGTACTTTTTAAAAAACAGTTTATACTTGCTCTCACTCCTTTTTATCTACTTCATTACATTCTTCAATCTTTTAGCCATATCTTTCTTTAATTACCTCCATTAGCATCTAATCATCTAATCATTCAATCATTCTTTAAACGTCTAACCAATATTTTTAGTATCTCACTAACTCACTTTCTTTAATGAAAAGAAATGAAACAATTAAACAAAATAAAGTGCGTCAGCCAACACTTATATTAACTCACAGTGTAGTAGTGAAGGGCCAACAGTGATCATACAAAAGTGCTTTTTGTTTTCTTATTCTTTTCTAATCATTATATATGGTCCAGCCTCAACTTCCTGAATATCAATAAGAAATTAACTCCCGCATCTTATTTCGTTTCTTTTTTTTCTTGAGAAAAATAAAAAAAAATTGTGTAGGAAACTGGAATACTTGTTTCATTTGTTGTTCTTTTACCTAGAAATAATCCGTAAGTCTTCACAAATTCTCCTTTGTGACGGTCACAAACTTGTGATTAGTCACAGCGATAAAAGTAATGACAAGTGAAAAAACAAGCAAGACAATGAGTTCTAAGAGGTTACAAGTTTGTGACGGTCACAAGTAAATCATTTGTGACTGTAACAAACTTGTGACCTCTTACACCAATTAAAGTAATGGCAAGTGGAAGAGCAAGGATGAGAAAAGGTTTTGAGAAGTCAGAAGCTAGTGATGGTAACAAGCAAGGTTTTCCGATAAGTCTTGCTCGCGACAAACATATCCATCACACACTTGTAGAATGACAAAGATCACCTACATGGATAGATAAAGACATGTCATTTGTTACTCCTTACGTATTATGATTTTTGTCATATCTATCCATGCGAATGATATTTGACTCATTACAGGTTTGTAACGGATATACCCGTCAGAAGATAGAGTTATTGAAGATCAATATATCTCTTTTATCATTAAAACGGATCCAAATACTATCACTGTGTAGTAGTAAGGACAAAACTTTGACATTTCCTAGGCAGCTTTTCGATCTTGTCATTTGGTATCTATTTGAACTAGAGCTGGCCAACATGACGGGCTAGCCCGGCCCGGTTCAGCCCGGCCCGCGTCACCGGTCCAAAAAAAAGACGGCCCGCCAACCCGTGCCCCCAACCCGCCCAACCCGCTTCTCCACCCGGGCCGGGCCCGGTTTGGTGAAGGGATAAACCGGCCCGGTTCCCAGCCCGGCCCCTGACCCGTGACCTGCTTTAGCCCGGCCCGCCCAGACCGGCCCGGTTCAAAGTGGGCCGGCCGTTGGTCTTTAATGCTTTTTTTTTTTTTTTTTTTTTTTTTTTATATTTTTTTTGAATTCAAAAATCAATATGTTTTCCCCCCCAATTTTTTTCTATAAATACCCACTTCATTTAACCTAATTTCTCACACAATCTTATCTATCTTCTTAATCTTCTAATTATTCTAAAATACATAAGTTATAATTATTCAAAAATACTCAAGTTATAATTATTAATTTATTATCATCAACTATTCAAGTTATAAATTATAAATTAGTCTCAATTCTCTCTTTAATTTCTCATAATATCTCTAATTCTATCATAACTCATAATGTCTCAAAATACAAACATTGATATTCCACTAGAAATTGATCAAGAGGAAATGGAAAGAATGTTTGAGGGTAAATACTTTGATATTCTTTTACTTCTTAATGTTTTGAATTTTATAATTTCATTTCTACATACACTAAATTATAATTAATTTGATTATATTATTAATTACAAATATAATCAAATTAATTGATTCATATTCTAAAATTCTAAATATTTATTAATTGATATTCTAATTTGTACTACTTTATATTATTATGTTACTAATTAGTTTTTATTATTATGTTAGTATGTTACTAATTAGTTTTTTTTTATTATGTTTACCAACTCAAGTACCACATACCCAAGAATCTCAAACCTTTGTTGCTTCCGGTTCGACTACCAAAAATACCGGTGGTAGGAAAGGCGATATTTCGTGGGTTTGGTTGTTTTACAACAAAGTACCTCAAGATGGTGAGCCAAGCCAATGTCCGAAAAACTTTTTATGTACTTGTAAAGTTTGTGCTCAAGAGGGGAAGCCGGTCATCCCTTATAGATGGAAGAAGGGAACGGGAACGGGTACTTTGGTCCGCCACTTGGAAAGTAAGCATGGGCTAGATGCTAAAAATTACAAATCCGGTGGAGGAAAGAATAATCAACCAACAATGAGTGGCTATGCAACGTCGGCTCCCGGTGGAGGTAAACCGTTTTTTTATAACCGACAAGATATGATTGATAACATGGCTAAATATGTTTGCATGACCGAGCAACCTTTCACTTATGGTGATAGTGAAGAGTTGGAGGAATTTGTTAAATTGTCTTTACAACCGCTTTATTATAAAGTTTCGAGACAAACATTAAAACGCCGTACTCAAAAACAATATGAAAAAACTAGAAATGAATTGATTGCTTTTTTTTCAACATATAAAAATCGTGTTTGTTTAACTAGTGATTGTTGGACATCTAAACAAGGTGAACCTTATTTATGTATTACCGTGCATTGGATTGGTGATGATTTTAGATTAGAGAAACGTATTATTGCTTTTGATTTAATGGAAGAACGTCACACCGGTTACAATATTTACACTCGTATTAATAACACAATTAATGAGTTTAATTTAAACAACAAAATCATGTCTATTTCTTTTGATAATGCTTCCGCCAACACAAAATGCATTGAATATGTTAAACTAAATATGAACTTGATATTTAAAGGAGAACTAATCCATATTAGATGTTGTGCTCACATTGTTAACTTGTCCGCCCAAGAAGGTATTTCTATGTTATATCCCTTATTAAACCCAATTAGACAAGTAATTAAATGGATTAGAAATGGAATGAATTTTAGACGTGAATATATTAATTTTTGTGGTAAGTTGGGCTTAAGGCCTAAGAAATGGTCATTAGATACACCTACAAGATGGAATTCGACTTATAAAATGCTAAGAGATGCTATTGCTTATAAGAATGTTATCACTACTTTGTATAATGAACATGTGGGTTCTAAAGATGATGAAGTCTTAATTGATGAATCTATGTGGAATCTTGCCGAACATGTGTGTGATTTACTAAGAGCTTATAAAGATGCAACAAATGTTTTTTCACAAGTTTATGATCCTAATGTCCATTGTGTTATTATGTCATGTTGTTCTATTGTTGATGAATTGAATAATTGTGATAACATTATTTGCTTGAAACCGGTTGTTGCTAAAATGAAGTCAAAATGGCTAGATTATTTTACCAAATTTCCCACTATTTATTGTGTTGGTATGCTATTTGATCCATGTGTTAAAGCAAAAGGTTTAAAAGATGTTTTAGATTTTTATTATGGTGCTTTAGGTTTTGAATATAATACCCAACTTGATGTTGATTATGCTATTGGTATTGTTCATCAATTATATGCATTATATGAAAATGAACTTAGTGGTCAATGTGAACCTACTTATAAGAAGTCTAAAATGCCAACCAACACCCTATTGGATCACCGTTTAGCTAACAAAATCTTTAGAAAATCGAGCTCTTCTTCTTCTTCTTCTTCTTCTAGTTCTACATCATCCTCTACCGCTCATACTATTACCGAGTATTTAAACTTTGATCATAGTAATGTTATTGGGCAACAACCCGATATTCTAACATGGTGGAGAAATCACTCCGCACAATTTCCCATATTATCCAAAGTTGCTAGAGATGTACTAGTTGTACCCGCTTCCACCGTTGCGTCCGAGTCGGCTTTTAGTGCAGGTAGAAGAGTTCTTGATGAGAAAAGATCAAGTTTGGATTCAAGAACCGTCAAAATGTGTGTGCAAAAAAGATTGGGATCAAGCACAAAAAAGAATGCAAGGAATTAAAGACGAAGAAGAAGATAGTACAACGGATGATTTATTATCAACAACCGGTGGTTCATCAATTGCCGAAACGCCCGAAGAAGACGATGAAGATTGATCACCATTCACCACCCATCCAACCGACATCGTAAAGGTAAGTAAGGTAAGTAAGGTAAGTGGAGAACTACGTGGGCTTTGATTCTTTCGAGATACGTAGGCATCCTAATTAACGTAATTTGAAAAACGATATCAATTAAACAAAATATTTGATATCGTTTTAAAAGAGTTACATTAATTTCGATCAAGCCCTTCTTTTATTTTTTCTTTTTTTCCCTTTTATTAATCACTAAATAAATATTTGGGAAAAATAACTATTAAACGGCTAAACCGAATACGTCTTTAAATATTACAATCATTTAATTTATATTACAATCACTTAATTTATATATCTAAAAAAAAAAAATTTGAATGACCCGTCCAGCCCGGCCCGGCCCGCCTCACACACCCATATCCGGGCCGGTTCAGGGCCTCAATCTGACCAGCCCGGCCCGAGGAACCCAGCCCGGTCACAACCCGAATTGTGGGCTCGGGCCCCCCTCCCCCAGCCCGGCCCGAGGTCAGCCCGGCCCGGCCCGGCTCAGCCCGGCCCGATGTACAGGTCTAATTTGAACCGTAAAAAGGTCTAAGACGAACTAAACAAGAATTTGTGAGAAATAATATTATATACTAAAATATAGACTATTTTTTAGGATAATATTAGTGTGTGATCGATACAGATGTTTCATAGTTTTAGTATCATTTTCTCATATAAATTATGCAGACCCTGCAAAATAAGGAAATCAAATGTCATTGGACAACAATGACAATGTGAAAGAGTGAGATCTAAAACCTCAACTTACATGGGTGAGATCTGGATAAACTAGTAATGGAGTTATTTTTCGATAACGGGTTGTGTTTGTTGACTAAGGGCACGTCTTAGCCTTTTTGAAATTGATTGAAACTGACTTGAGCGACCAACTTTGGGCTCGGGTAATAACGTGCAAATGGATCTGGTTTAGGTCAAAATTTGTGCGTCTAGTTAGGGGGTATTGAAGGCTATTGAGGAGTGGTTGAAATAGTGGTGGTCTGGTGGTTAAAAATTGGTTGTCAGAGAAAATTTTGGACAAGAATAGAGGCAGTTTGTGAGGTTGTTTTGTGGGGAAATTCAAAGTGGGTTCTAGTGGTGATTGCCGACGTTGGTTGTGGTGGTTTTGTAGGTAAGTAGAAGGGATGAGCGATGATGTTTTGTGTGGTGAGCTTTAAGGAGGGCAAAGCAAGCTGACAATAACAAGGGTGTGAATATGAGTGGCTGGTGGTGTTTCAGGCGTGAGCAAATTGTGTTTTCTGCTGCAGTTGAAGGCTTTTATTTGAGGTTTTTGTATTGGTATTTTGGGCACAAAGGGGTAGGGGACAGGGAAGTGATTTCGTGAGGTGTGTAAAGGGTTGTGAGAGAGGGTGAAGAGTGATATATTTTAATACATGTCTTTTACGAGTTCCTTATTGTTAAGCATGTATTTTTGTTTGTCTTTCATAAGCTAAGTCAAAGTCAAAGTCAAAGTCAACGGAAGTTAAAGTCAAACTCAAGTCAAGGGAAGATAAGGGTTGGAAGGTATGAAGGTGTACGAGTGTTTGTCGCACAGATTGGTCGCACATTAGCTAATACACAAATTTGTAGCGAGAAATATCGACGCGAACAACACGCGCACAACACGTGTGTGACGCACGACTTACACACGAGTGACGCGCAAGTCGCGCGACTCTCAGTGTTTGCTCTATCGACTTCGTTATGCGTTGTTTTGACGCTATTATTTTTGGGTTGTCACCTTAAGACATTCTTGTTTCCTATTCTATATCATAACCCTCTATAAACTAAAGGTAACCCATCTTAAAATCACTTTTTGCAAAGATCTATATTCATATCAAAACCTAGAGAGAGGAGGGAGAAGTAGGTTCATCTTATTTTGGGGACTTTGCTTCTAAGACTACTTTCTTCTACCTTATACCTTGTAAGCTATCTTTCAATCTTTCTAAAGTTAATATTATTCATCTTTTAAGTTTTTAGTCTTATATTTTATTTATTTGTCATCTTATTCAATTAGATTGAGATCAAACCCTTAATTTGAGAATTTGGAGGAAATCATTATGGTAGTTCAATAAACTATATTTTATGTTGTCATTAGTGATTGTGTATATTATAATATGTTATGTAGGCGGTAATTTCATTTAGGATTGCTTATAGTTTGGTTTTGGTTGTGACAAGAAGATTTGCAAAAAGGTAGGGATTTATCCTACTCAACTTATGTAATGTTATGTTGTGTAAATGTGTATAATTGGATTATGATGTTGGCAAGATGATTATTGTTATGCGATTTGAGATGAGATTGGCATGGTTGCCATTGTTACATATGTTGTGATGAGATTGACATGAATGACATTGGCATGTTTGATATTGATATTTGATATGAAAATACCGATCTGCGGATCGAGGAGGGAGTTAGGAGCTCAGGGGGATATTATATTGCATTTTTACTTTATATTATAGATTTGCAGATCGAGGAGGGAGTTAGGAGCCAAGGGGGAAATCCTGTTGCATTTGCATTGTTGTTATAAATACTAAACTGCGGATTGAGGAGGGAGTTAGGAGCCAAGGGGGAACGGTCATGATGCTGACTTGTGAGTCGAGCGGGTGTTAGGAGTCGAGACGTGGTCTTGCGTAATTGGTACATTGATTATATTAAAGTTGTTGTGGGTTGGCTCAGTATATCGTTGTGTATTATATTTCCCCACTCAACCTTTGGTTGTCATGCGTGCTTTCATTGTGTTAAATTCTATTTCAACTCTGTCATGAACCAATTGATATTTCCGGCAAGTGGGAAGCAGTGAGACAAGCAGGTAATGATTGCTATCTAAGGATGTTGTTGTGGGATGCGGGACGAGATGGGCTAGAGGACTTAGGCTCTTTAGATCACTATCATCAGAGTTATCACTTAATTATATTTAGTTTTCCGCTGTAATAGTTTGGTTGATGGTTGTAATATTGTAAGACGATTTATTCATTATGTAATAAAGTTACTAAAGTAATCTTGAGATTGTTGGTTGATATATACTACTTCGGGAAACCGAGATGGTAACTCCTTTATTTATGTGGGAAAGTCTAGTTAAGGCTCCTGGATAAATAAGGGTGTTACATATATAAATGAGAGGTAAGTGTATGTTAGGGTTTTGAGGGTGTGGTGTGCAGTCAGGTGAGGGGTTGTAAACTGTTGTGTGTTTATGCAATACTCGTCTTTTATAGATTTGTTGACCGCTCTTTGACCTAGCAGGATCCTCCGTGGGAGTGGTAGAGGGAGTTATATGGTAGTTGACAAGTGTATTCGGCGTAGTAAGTTTCACTCGGCCAAGTGTTTGTGGCACTCGACCGTGTGCGGGCCACTTGGCCAAGTATCTCCCATACTCGACTGAGTGGGCAGATGTCGACGCGTTATAATAATATGCGGAGGTTGCGACTTAAATCAACTTTCGGGAAATCATCCCTTAATTTCTCAAAACCTAAAAACCCGAGCTCTCTCCCCCTTCCCTCCCTTCTCCTCAATTAACCCCAATGAAACCCTCTACCAAGTTGACCACCGTGAGAGTGGGATTGGCGTGTCAGGAAGCAGCAAAAGAGGGTTAATTGGTCTAGTCAGGTAAGTAACTACCTCAATCTTCATCATTAGTATTGGTGATGGTTGTGATGGGATCGTATCATTGACTGTAGGTGGCGATGGCGACATCTTGTATGCGTGTGTATGATTGTTGGTGCTTGCGTGAGGATTCGCTAAAGGTAGTGTTTCCCTACTTAGTATGATTATGCCTTGTGTTGTGATTTTGATTGATTTGAGATTGTACGATATGATGATTGTGATTGTTGGATTTGAGATTGGTTTATTATAAGCTATGTAGGGAGATGGTTTCACCCCCAAGTTTTACTTTTTGTGCCTCCCGTCAGAAGAGGGATGTGCACATTAATGAATTGGGTTTGCTCGTTGCGATGAGCAGGAATTTTGATGTCTAGTGCTGCGGCCTGACATCGGCAGGGGTGGGTTGCGATGGGAATCTGGCTAATCGTTGTGATGAGTGCCATTGTGATCTTGGAGTTTGGAGATGTTGATATACTGTTTGAGATGCTTGTGGTGTTACTCTTGTGATTTATCATTATTATCGTGTAATTGTACTAACCCCGTCCTTGTTTTTAAAACCGTTGTGATCCATTGGGGAATGGTTACATGGAGCTTAGCCGGTAACATTCTCTGAGCTTGCTAGAGGGTTGGCTAGGACGCCGCGTAACGATGATGACATTAGCTTATGCTAAATCACTTGTTGGTGAGTCTTTAGACATTTTGTATTTGTGTTTCTGTTGTATTACTTTATGGATGTTAGGATTATTGTAACCACTTTAAGCATTGCTTACCTTAATAAATGTTTCATTATGGTCTATTTAATACGTACTACCTCGGGCAACCGAGATGGTAGCACTCCTATTTATTGGGGAAGGTCTTGTAGAAGACTCCTTGGAGAATGGGGGTGTTACAAAGTGGTATCAGAGCGACGATTTTGTTGCATGAACTAATGAACCAAATGAATGTAGGGTGTCAATTAAAATAAACTTGGTGTATATGTATTAGGAGCCCGCTTATGTTTGATTTTGGGTGTGAAGGCGCCCTCACTTGAGAATCCTGGCCCTTATATGCTTAAGCTAGAAGGTCTGTGGTTGGGAAAAGTGTCGGGAAGTATGAATATGTTTGTGTGATATGTGTAGTCTATCTGGAATAGTTATATGTAGCCTGGATATGTGATGCCTTGGGCATGAACCTTTTGTAAAACATATGAATGATGATGTGGGTGAAATTATAATAGTTGGAATTTTAGGTAGGTGTGTGGTCAGTTGTGATGAAGGTAAGATGAATAGATGCCAACAGTGTGACACAAGTATATGTGAAGCATGATATATGTGAGATTTCTATAAACCGTTGTTGTGTGATATAAATGTATGGACTATCTATGTGTGAACAGTATTGTTATTAGCATATTCATGTTTAGAGTTACATCGTGTTACTTGAGATATTGGTTGCATATGTGAATGCTAAAATGAGAAATGGATAGAAGAACTAGGATCTAACTTGTGACGGGTTCTAAGTCCGTTCTAGACTCCGAATAGTATTTCTTGTGTTGCAGGGACGATATCACTAACTTTGACGATGTTTCATCGTTGTTCGATCCTTTTTGCGTACTCGGCCAAGTACATTAGAGTACTCGACCGAGTGGATCATACTCGACCGAGTGGGTCTTACTCGGCTGAGTGGGTCTTAGTCGACTGAGTGTCTGATAGGCAGAAGCAGGTCTAGCCTGCAAGTCGATCACTGGACCGAGTACACTAGTAAACTCGACCGAGTAGATGCTAATCAATAGAGTGCACCCAAGCACTCGACCGAGTGCCCTTAAAGAACCGTTTTATGAAAAAATTTCCGGAAACCATATAAACCCAATTTACCCATTTTTTCCGCCATATTTTTGTTGTCACTCTAAAATATACCTCTTAAAACGCTTCTCTCTAAAACTATCTTGGTGATTTTGTGTTCATTATTTCTCAATTCAACACTTTATTTTATTTGAAATCAACTCCCTTCCTAATATAAGGTAATTTAGTCAATCTTTTATTGAAAATTCTTCAGGAGGATTACTTGCTTGTAAATCTGAATCTTTGAATGAAACTTAATAAAATCATATTCTATGCTTTGTCAATCTAGTAAACTTGCGTTAATCATTGGTCTTAAGTATAAAAGAGATGAATCTATGCCCAAATTTGCTATTTCAGGCACCAAAATTTTTAGGGTTGTTCAAAAATTGGACTTTTTTATCGCTTAAATCCATCATATAAGACTAGAAGGCTTTGATTTATGATGATACTACACTATATGGAGTTCCTTTTTTTGTGTATTTTGATAGAAAAATCCGTCATAAACTTAGCCTTTTGAAATTTGGAAAATTTTGAAATTTTGGTATATTCCCGGAAAATTTCTTGTTGAAATCGTGGCCTTGCAGGATGTCGAGGACGAATAGAGCAACCAACAAGAGGACGTGGTTGTCCATTGCGGCCAAGCAGGGCTAATCTAGCCAGGAAATCAATATACCGCAAGTGACCAACTACCCCACCGTAGAGTTTGCCAGTTTTGAGCAGAGAAAAGTTTTCGTGGCCTTGTTGGATACCCCTTTGAAACCCACCAGGTGTGTAGACATTAGTGTGTTGTTAGAGTTTGTCATTGAGATCGACGTGAGGCACATGTTTGAGATGCTGGGATCAGGGGATTTGTATCGACGGTTTCCCAAGAAGTCTTATGCTTTCTTGACCTTAGAATTTTTGAGTTCTTATAGTTATGATGTTTTTGGGAAGAAGGTTAGTTTCCACCTCATGAATACCGACTTCAAGCTAAACCTTGATGACGTGGTAGCGCATTTGAATTTGGAGAAGGAAAGTGAGGGGTGCTTAGGGGATGTGGGGTCGGAGAGTGGAGCTACAAACTACTTTTCTCTGTTCCATGGGCGGCTCAGGACTAGTGTCAGTGCCATGCTCATTAACGATGTCCAACAGGTGTCCCTTGTGCTTTTCTTGAGGATGATGTGCTTGTTGTATTGGAGGAGCGATGCACGTAAGTTGAACTCACATGAGGTGATGTTGTTAGTTTGCTACCCTAACCCTAACTAGGAAGAGGGGTTTTACTATATCGATGGGTATAGTGTGCGCCAGCCTAACACATATGACCCAACCTAAGTAACGCTACCTTAGTTTTGGTGCCTTGGTGAGCCGTTTACCTCAGAGACCGATCGATTTTGCACCTCTTGCTGACTTTTTCGCTTTGTTCGAGGGAGTCCCTTTTATCAACAAGGACTACCTAGTGCACAACAAATGGTTGAGGGTACTAGAGGATGAGACCTTGGCTTGGAGGGGGAGGGGATCGAGATGGATAAGAATACTTGATTCGGCTAGCCTCCCAGTGACTGAACATTTGCAGGAGACTGGCCCGGATAGTGAGGTTCCCGATCTCCATGATAAGGGTAAAGTCGCGTCTTCTTAATCAAAGTAAACCTAAATCACAACTAACTAGTAGTCAGCGGTAAGCAAGGTATCGAATCCACAGGGAGGCGGTAGTATTCTAATCTGTTAAACTAGGTATGTCTCAAAAGTAACAATTCGGGGTTTTGAGATTGAATTTCTAGTCTAAAAGCAATCAATAACAATAACTAATAGCAAACAATAACAACTAATAGTAAGAACAACTAATAATAAACAATAACTAATAATAAAAGGTTGAAAAAAATAAGATTAAAAGTCTAGGGTCTCAAGTTCACTAGGATTATTGTTCAGGGGTAAGGATGTAGTCAACTATCATGCAATAAAGTTATCTAAGGTCACAAGATCGGTCGATTCAATTATGCCCTTTAATTCTACAATTTAATATGCGATCGCTATCATTAAACGAGTTCTATTCAATTATCGTAGCCTATCTTAGTCTTAACCCGGTCGGTGTCAATCCTAATTTGCGAAACTAGTTAATTAATCCTGGCCAGTAATCAAACAACTAGAAATAAAACGATAATCAAACGATAACAATGCAATTGCAATTCAATTAATTAATCTACCCCTTCTAACAATCCTAGATCCCCTTTCAATCCTAGAAAAGAATTTAGCTACTCATAACGATATTAATAACAACAATATTAAATAAAGTAAACATGATTAACAATAACGAAAGGAGTAACAAAGAATAATTAAAGAACAAGAAGGTAATTAACTGAATAACAAAAGAAAGATTAAAGAATACCGATTACAAGCTTGAACTAAAGACAATCGTCTTGATGAATAAAATCCAGAAGCAAAGCAAGCTAAATTAGGTTTTCTAATATTAAAGCATAAAAGCATAAAAAAACATACCTAATTGTGAAAGACGAGCTTTCCTTTTATAATACAAATCTAATTAATTAGGTTAACTAGTTTAGGAAAATATGAAAAAGTCGTCAAAAAGCTAGGTTGCTCTATCGAGCAAGGGACTCTGCTCGATCGAGCAACCATGATCACGACTCGGTTGAGCAAGGTAGGTCTGCTCGGTCGAGCATCCCTCATTCAGGCTCGTTTCTTTGATTTTCTCCATTTCTTCTCTTTCGTTCTCGATTTCTGTGCCCAACCTTCTACGATCTGATTCCGCCATGCTTCATATCTACTCAAAAAGCTCCAAATGCATTCAATTTGCATTAAAACATAACAGAAGCGGCAGAATCGATATTCTAGCTAAAATAGCATAGAAATAAACAAGGAAAGACGGTAAATCGAGTTATATGTGTCTAAGGGAAGCATCAAATATGTATATAAATAATGATCATCAAACTCCCCAAAACCAATCCTTTGCTTGTCCCTAAGCAAAGCACTCAACACTATACAAAGACAAACATACAAATGGTGAATGAAAAACTCAAAGCTAATGTTAATGCACATACAAATCCCAAGCTATCCATATCTATAACAAAGTAATGACCAAGTTCTACCAATAAAACAAATTCAAAGGTACGGGAAACTAGAAAACGCAGCTCATATTCCAAGATTTTACATGATACCGTAGTATAGACAAAAACAGAATACCTTTCAATCTTGCAAGGCTCAATTTGTCGGATTATCGCGGATTCACTAATGCACTCATAAGTTTATGTAAGGGTTAGTTTTGTAAAGATAGAAAGAAATAGAAACATTCACTCGACTTATGAAACATGCATGCATTCTAATGTGATAGTAATTTCCCCAACTAATACGCATTCGCTATAAAGCACATGAATCAGGACAACAAGGGAGGCTAAAGGGTGAAGGTATAGAAGTGGATTGTGGCAAGGCACGTATGGGAATGTAGGGCTAAGACCGGTAGTCGCAGCGACACTTACCAAAACACATCTACAAGACTAGCACAAATCAATATCCGACTAGAGAAATCATCTTAAACTTTGACAACACAAGAGAGATATCGATATTGCTCTCTAAAAAATGCATTAGACTCTAGTATATTCCCTTTCATTATCCCTTGAACAGCCAAATGAAGCAACATATTTTTTTTCTCTTTTCTCTTTTTTTTTTTTCTTTTTTTCTTTTTCATTTTTTTTCTTTTCTTCATCATTGTTTTCTTTTTTTTTCTTTTCAGATCTTTGGCTTCACAACTTTTCTCAACAAAGGGAATAAATGACACCATTGCCAACATACTTGCTACACCCATTTGATATTCTTTTGAGAAATCCCGACCCAACCATAGTAGACAAGTAGATAAGAAAAACATGCAACTGCGACTGTCCCGATAAGGTAGACAAATATTAGGAATGTAGCTATTATATGGCTTGTAAAACAGGCTACAAAATGCTCAAATTGGCTAAACATAAAGAACTCAATAATAAGGGTATAAAATCAAGTCTTTTTGGCTATGTGAGGCTTATTTGAACAAAAAGAACCGCCTTTCCTCATGCACTTATCAAACGAACGCGTATAGTATCAAGAAACGAATGTCACACTTATGCAATTTGATGTTACAAATTCCACAAGGAGTACCACACTCAAGCCTAAAGACAATGAGACCAGTTTATTGATGTTCTTGGCCTAGGAAGCTCTATAGACCTCATAATTTTAAGTGCTTTACCAAATAAAATTGGCCAAATCTAATTAGCATTAGGAATGTCAAAAACGGTCAAGACTTGTACTATGAGCTTTGTTTTCAAAAGGTAGTAAGTCAAAACAATGTACATGAACGACTTATTTGGGATTCAAATGCAGAAACAATGCAAATTATCATCATTGTTATTCAATTCACCAAGACTCGACCTAATAAAATAAAAACATGTTTTTGGATTTTATAAAATTTTCAATTTTGTATGAATTTTTTTTTCTTTCACACAACGGAAATAAACACACAAAAGTGCATTACCAAAACCGAGGGCGGTGAGAACGGTGGAGCACACACAACGAGTAGGGTCCATAGGACGACCCATAAGCATAGCAAAGAGATCATGTTGTTCCTGTGTGCTGAAGACGATCCAAGGGTAAGTGGGATTACTAGGAATCGCTTCTACTTGGGGTTGTCAAACGAGACGGGGTTCTCTACGACGCTTGCTAGTTCCTACTTGTCTAGACATGGCTATTTGAAGTAAATAAAACACACAAACACAACTATATGCTCAAAAGACGGATTTAGCAAACCCTAATTTGAAAAAAAATCAAATTTTGAGCCTAAAACGCAAGAAAGACGGAGCAATTAGTAATGCAAGAGTGATTAATTGCTAAAGAACAAAGCAAGAAAGCAACAAAAAATGAATTAGAAGCACAAAATTGAAGAAATAAGAAGCAAACCCTAGATCACGTTTTGGGCAAAATAAGGGAGCAAAAATACCAATTTCTTCACAAATTGCACTTAAAACAAGTAGAATAATGATTGTTGATGCTAGTATGATGATTAATTGATGATTGGAGTGAGTTTGAAGGAGTTAATTTGAGAGAGTAATGGTGAGGGAGAAGAGAGAGTGACGAAATAAGAAGAAGAATGAAGAAGAATTGGGGAAAAACTGTTTTTAGGGATTCGGGGCCGGTCTGGACCGGGCGACTCGATCGAGCAGGGGTAGTCTGCTCGATCGAGCAACCCAAAAAATCTGGATTTTGAGGTTCGCTCAAGTCTCGGCTAAATCTGTTGCATGTCTAACTCGATCGAGCACGTCATGCTACTCGATCGAGCAACCCATCATTTTCGGATTTTCCTCGTTTTCTTGTTCTTGCTCTTTCTTTCGTTTCGTTCTTAAGGCGACTTCCAATTTTATTACCTGCAAGCACTCAATAAAATTGTTAGATCGCTCCCTCACCGCACTCAATAAAGCATAACTATATTAACTATCCAAACTAAATCTAATTAAACTATAACATTAATAACTAAGCTAATTGAGATAAAATTTACAAATGAAGTACAAGTAAATGCCGGGTTGCCTCCCAGGTAGCGCTGGTTTATAGCGGTCCCGCACGACCGTCTTACCTCTAAGTCATGGTGATTTATCAAGAGTGAAAAGGTCGACGACCTCTATCACTCCTATAAATGCTCCATCATAATAGATCTTCAAGCGTTGACCATTGACTTTGAAAATCTCACCCTTGTCGGTTTGTAGCGTAACCGACCCAAACTTGTTCACCTCAGTAACTGTGAACGGTCCCGACCATCTGGACTTGAGTTTACCTGGAAACAAATGCAAACGAGAGTTAAATAATAATACTTTATCACCAATTGTAAATTCCCGCTGCAGGATATGCTTGTCATGCCATTTCTTGGTCTTCTCTTTGTAAACCCGAGCACTATCATAGGCATGCAATCAAAACTCATCGAGCTCGTTCAATTGCATAAGTCGTTTCTCACCCGCCAGTGAGGGATCCATATTAAGCTCTTTAATGGCCCACATAGCCTTATACTCAAGTTCAACCGGTAGATGGCATGCCTTGCCATAGACTAACCGGTATGGAGAAGCACCGATTGGAGTTTTAAAAGCAGTTCTATAAGCCCATAAGGTGTCATGGAGCTTACGACTCCAATCCTTCCTGGATTTACTCAGAACTTTCTCAAGGATAGACTTGATCTCCTTATTAGAAACCTCCACCTGACCACTTGTCTGCGGATGATAACTTAATCCCCGACGATGTGTAACGCCATATTTCTTCAATAAAGTGTTAAGATGACATTCATTGAAATGCTTTCCTCCATCGCTAATGAGATCACGAGGAACCCCAAATCGTGGGAAAATGATCTTCTGAAACAGTTTAACAATTGCTTTGGCATCGCAAGTGGGAGTGGAAATGGTTTCCACCCATTTGGAGACATAGTCTACGGCTACTAGAATATAGTGATTACCATGGGAAGATGGGAATGGCCCTTGGTAGTCAATACCCCAAACATTAAATATCTCAACTTCCAAAATACTCGTTTGAGGCATCTCATGCCTTTGCGAAATATTACCCGTCCGTTGACATGCGTCACAAGAACGAACAAATGTAGTAGCATCCTTGAGAATAGTTGGCCAATAAAAACCCGGCTGCATAACTTTAGCAAATGTCCTTGAGGCACCATGATGACCGCCATGAAGAAGAGTGACAATGAGAAAGGATGGCATGTACCTCACCCTCTGGAATACATCGTCGATAAATGTCATCGGTACATTCCCAGAATAGATAAGGATCATCCCAAAAATATCTCTTGACATCGTGTTGAAACCTCTTCTTTTGCTGATAAGATTGATCCGCAGGCATAATTCCCCCAACCAAAAAGTTGGCATAATCGGCAAACCATGAAGTCTCCATGGTAATGGTAAGGAGACGATCATCAGTAAACGAATCATCAATGGGGATGGAATCTCCCCCTTCAAACCTTAAACGAGACAAATGGTCAGCAACCACATTCTCTGCACCTGACTTATCCTGGATCTCCAAATCAAGTTCTTGTAACAACAAGATCCAACGAATAAGCCGAGGTTTGGCTTCCTTCTTAGCCAACAAGTACTTCAGTGCTGCATGGTCAGTGTAGACTATCACCTTAGAACCCACAAGAAAGGCTCTAAACTTATCTAAAGCAAAGACAACCGTAAGTAACTCCTTTTCAGTGGTAGCATAGTTAACTTGCGCATCATCCAGAGTCTTACTAGCATAGTAAATTGCATGTAGCACCTTATCCTTCCTTTGCCCCAAAACAGCCCCAACTGCATAGTCACTGACATCACACATTATCTCAAACGACAATGTCAAATCATGAGACTGGATAATCGGAGCTGAGATTAGAGCTTTTTTAATCCTGTCAAAAGACTTAACACACTCATCAGTGAACACAAACGGGGCATCCTTATGGAGAAGCTTAGTCATTGGTTGAACAATCTTTGAAAATCCTTAATAAAACGGCGATAGAACCCTGCATGACCAAGGAAACTTCTAACACTTTTAACATTCACCGGGTACGGTAATTGCTCAACCACTTCCACTTTAGCCTTATCCACTTGGATGCCTCGTCCAGACACCAAATGACCAAGTACCACCCCTTCAGTTACCATGAAGTGGCACTTTTCCCAGTTTAACACAAGGTTGCTTTTCTCACAACGTTGTAAGACTTTAGTCATATTAGCTAAACAACTATCAAAATCGGTCCCATAAACACTGAAGTCATCCATAAAGACCTCCATAATAGACTCGATATAATCAGAAAAAATAGCCATCATACAACGTTGAAAGGTGGCGGGGGCATTACATAACGCAAAAGACATTCTTCGGTAAGCAAAGACACCATAAGAGCATGTGGAGGTAGTCTTTTCCTGATCGTCAAGATGAATGGGGATATGAAAGAATCCTGAATAGCCGTCTAGATAACAAAAATATTTATGACACGCTAGACGCTCTAACATTTAGTCAATATATGGAAGAGGGACGTGGTCTTTCCTAGTAGCTACATTCAGCCTCCTATAATCAATACACATCCTCCACTCTGTCACTAGTCTAGTAGATATGAGCTCGTTTTTCTCATTAGTGACGACCGTAGTCCCTCCATTCTTAGGGACTACCTGAACAAGACTGACCCACTTTGAGTCAGAAATAGCATAAATGATCCTTGCATCTAACAATTTCTGCACCTCTTTTCGAACTACCTCTTGCATAGTGGGGTTCAAACAACGCTGACCCTGCCTACAAGGTTTATGGTCTTCTTCTAAGTGGATACGGTGCATACAAAAGTCAGGACTAATACCTTGTAAATCGTCAATGCTATAACCTATAGCCTTTTTGTGTCTTTGTAAAACCACCTACAAATCAGTAAGTTGGCTTTCAGATAGGCTAGCGCTGACAATTATAGGATGCATCTCATGGGAATCAAGAAAAACATATTTAATATGAGAGGGGAGGGGTTTAAGTTCAGGTTTCTGTACCTCGGTAACCTTAGGGAGGTTACCTAAGCTATAAACCTTCTATAACTTGCAGTCCTCTCATGTCAGCAGTTTTTCCATCTCAACTACTTCTTCACTCCGTGAGCTTCCAGCTTCAGTAGTGCTGGAAATTAAGGCGATCTCCAAAGGATCCCTATTCAAACATAAAGAAAGACAGACATCAATAGTGAAATCAACAATATCGACTCTATGACATGTCTCTTCTAGCATGGGGTGTTTTATGGCATTATCCAAGTTGAAAGGGATTGTGTCATCCCCCACTGTTAGTGTAAGTCTCCCATTCTTAATATCTATAACCGCCCCCGCAGTATGGAGGAATGGTCGTCCCAAGATGATAGGAATTTGGGTGTCCTCAGCCATATTTAAGACAACAAAGTCAACTGGTATGAAAAATATCCCCACTCTAACCGGTACGTCTTCTAAAATCACCAAAGAGTGTTTAATAGAACGGTCGGCCATTTGTAAGTTGACCCATATTTAACTTTTTGCATATAGAAAATGGCATGACACTAACACTAGCCCCTAGATCATAAAGAGCTTTATCTATAGCTAAGCAACCTATATTACAAGGAATTGAAAAACTACCTGGATCCTTGAGCTTATGTGGTGATCTGGATTGCAACACAACACTGCATTCCTCAGTAAATGCAACCGTCTCCACTTCATTAAAGGATCTTTTCCTTGTCAATATGTCCTTCATAAACTTTGCATAAGCCGACACTTGAGTGATCAACTTAGTAAAAGGTACACTCACTTGCAAATTCTTAACTACCTCGATAAACCTCCTAAATTGTTTATCAAGCTTGGATTTATGTCGGCGGTGCGGAAAGAGAAGTGCAATGGCAATTGACTCGGCTTCCTTTACTTTTGAAGATGAATTAGAAGACATACCAGCCTGATCAGAGGTTGTTCGATCGAGCAAAGGGGTTGCTCGATCGAGTTTTTCGGAACAGGAACTTTCAGGAACTTTTCGAGCAGAATTTTCAGAATTTTCATAGGTTGCTTGATCGAGCAGAGGGGTGTTGCGCGATCGAGCAACCCCTTTTTCAGCCTTTTTTTCACTGTTTTTCGAACCTTGACCAGCAGCTTCTATACTTTCATTGGTTTCATCCTTTTGCATTTCAGGGCCTTTGTAATGGGTCCCACTCCTCAAGGTGATATCATTGGCTTGTTCATGTGGAGGGTGTCCTTGAGGATGAAGATTACCTGGTTGTTTATGTGGATTTTGAATTGCCAATTGGGCAATTTGAGTATCAACCATCTTGTTATGAGCTAGCAATTATGAGATCTGAGCATCTTGCTTTTGTTGTATCATAAGACTTTGCTGCAACATGGCTTTCAATTCTACCATATCATTACTTGGAGGTGGTGGAGGTGGAGCTTGTTGAAAGTTATGGCCTCCTTTATTGGAACGGTTATAATTACCTTGAGAATTGCGATTCTGAGGAATCACATAAGAGGAACCTTGTTGCTGAGGTGGCGGTGGGGTAGGATTGAGAACATTCTGACTTCGGTAAGAGAAATTTGGATGCTCTTTCGTCCTTTCATTTAAAAGTTGGAGTAAGGTGTACCTTGCTTAAAAGATTGAAAGGCAAGTACTTGCTCAACCGTACTCATACACTCAACTGCATTATGCCTCATAGTACCACATCTTTCACAGGTTGGCTCTTGTTGAACCATGGCATGAACCGTTTGTTTATTTTCCAAGGACTTTGAGGTTTGTAATTCGGCAATTTTGGCAGTTAATGCCTCCAACTGAGCTGCAACGGCATTGTCCGAACCTCCTCGCCTCGCATTACCCCTGGGATTTCCATACTCAGCAATGTGAGTAGCCATCTCATCAACTAACTTCCAAGCATTGGCATCAATAGTTTTATTTTGGAATCTTCCATTTGCAGTAGAATCTAGCAATGTCCTCTGATCATCATATAACCCATTGTAAAACTGGTTGCATAAGAACCAAGTATCAAAATCATGATGTGGAACAGACTTGACAAGCTTTTTGAAGCGATTCCAGGCCTCATTGAAGTTCTCAGTGGGACTTTGTTTGAAACTTGTGATTTTGCTTCAAATGGCATTGGTTTTCTGTGGCGGAAAGTATCTTTTATAGAACGCAAGAGCCAAAGAATTCCAATCGGTGATGCCAAGTGCAGCCATATCTAACTCACTCTACCAATATTCTGCCCCGTCTCGTAGTGAAAAGGGAAATAACACCAACTTAATCTGATCTTGCGTTACCCCACCCGTTAAAGGAATAGAGCAACAATAGTTAGTGAATTTTTCCATATGCTTAGCAGGATCCTCAGAAGGGCTTCCTCCAAACATGTTTCGCTCCACCAAAGAGATATAATATGGACAAATCTCAAAAGTGCTATTACCCGTAGTAGGGAGTTGAAATCCCTTGGGAATAGATGCAACTGTAGGCTCCGAATGGCTGGCTAGAGTAGGCATGGTTGTAGTGGGTGCAGAAATATGTGTATCCGCTTCTAAGGATGGTTTTTCTGCGACGAATTTGGCGTAAACTGTATCAAGCGTACTCAAGTCTTCCGCTTCTTGAATTTCCTTCCAAAAGTTTCGTCTAGCTCGGAGAGTCTTCTCTGGTTTGGAATCGTAGGGTACGAGAAAGGACCTAGAACACCTGGGCATAAACAAAAACTAAAGAAAAGAATGAGAAATGTCTCAAGGAACTTGGGTTTCCTGAGTCGAAGAAAGACAAACTAAGTAGAAACAAACAGAAAACTGTTGCCTCCCCGGCAACGGCGCCAAATTTGATAAGGGTAAAGTCGCGTCTCCTTAATCAAAGTAAACCTAAATCACAACTAACTAATAGTCAGCGGTAAGCAAGGTATCGAATCCACATGGAGGCGGTAGTATTCTAATCTGTTAAACTAGGTTTGTCTCTAAAGTAACAATTCGAGGTTTTGAGATTGAGTTTCTAGTCTAAAAGCAATCAATAACAATAACTAATAGCAAACAATAGCAAACAATAACAACTAATAGTAATAACAACTAATAATAAACAATAACTAATAATAAAAGGTTGAAAACAATAAGATTAAAAGTTTAGGGTCTCAGGTTCACTAGGATTATTATTCAGGGGTAAGGATGTAGTCAACTATCATGCAATAAAGTTATCTAAGGTCACAAGATCGGTCGATTCAGTTATGCCCTTTAGATCTACAATTTAACATGCGATCGCTATCATTAAACGAGTTCTATTCAATTATCGTATCCTATCTTAGTCTTAACTCGGTCGGTGTCAATCCTAATTTGCGAGACTAGTTAATTAATCTTGGCCAGTAATCAAACAACTAGAATTAAAACGATAATCAAACGATAACCATGCAATTGCAATTCAATTAATTAATCTACCCGTTCTAACAATCCTAGATCCCCTTTCAACCCTAGAAAGGAATTTAGCTACTCATAACGATATTAATAACAACAATATTAAATAAAGTAAAATGATTAACAATAACGAAAGGAATAACAAAGAATAATTAAAGAACAAGAAGGTAATTAACTGAATAACAAAGGAAGATTAAAGAATACCGATTACAAGCTTGAACTAAAGACAATCGTCTTGATGAATAAAATCCAGAGGCAAAGCAAGCTAAATTAGGTTTTCTAATATTAAAGCATAAAAGCATAAAAAGCATACCTAATTGTGAAAGACGAGCTTTCCTTTTATAATACAAATCTAATTAATTAGGTTAACTAGTTTAAGAAAATATGAAAAAGCCGTCAAAAAGCTAGGTTGCTCGATTCAGCAAGGGACTCTGCTCGATCGAGCAGCCATGACCACGACTCGGTCGAGCAAGGTAGGTCTGCTCGGTCGAGCATCCCTCATTTAGGCTCGTTTCTTCGATTTTCTCCATTTCTTCTCTTTCGTTCTCGATTTCCGTGCCCAACCTTCTACTATCCGATTCCGCCATGCTTCATGTCTACTCAAAAAGCTCCAAATGCAACCAATCTGCATTAAAACATAACAGAAGCGGCAAAATCGATATTCTAGCTAAAATAGCATAGAAATAAGCAAGGAAATACGGTAAATCGAGTTATATGTGTCTAAGGGAAGCATCAAATATGTATATAAATAATGATCATCACTCCACCCTAGAGTTTCCGTATTCTTGAGCATAATCTAGTGGAGATGCCCGAGCTCGTGTTGACTCCTCGCCGAAAGAGGTTTGCCCAGCCTCCCCGTGAGACCCGGGGAGTGATGGAGGTGGTGATTGAACCAACTTTTATTCCCAGGGTCATCCCCAGTATCATTACCCTTACCTGTTACCCTCCTACCTGATCATACTCTTGGTGATGTTTAGTTTCAGGTTGTTTGGAATTTTGATTGTGGTATATGTCGTTGGTTCTTACTTGTTACACGAAGATGAGGTAATCGTGTTTTGGATAATGTTTCGTGCTACGTAGTAGACGGCTCGTGTGGAATTCGACCAAGTGTTCTCATTCACTCGGACGGGTATCCTACGTACTTGACTGAGTGCTTGGAGATAAATAGCTAATCAGAAGGTTGGCAGGTTGTGACACTCGACCGAGTAAAAGCTACTCGTCCGAGTACCACCGACACTCGACCAAGTGCGGTGATTGTTAATATGTTGTGACTTTTTAACGTAGCTACTCGTCCGAGTACCACCGACACTCGACCAAGTGCGGTGATTGTTAATATGTTGTGACTTTTTAACGTAAATCTTAAGTCGTATAAGGATATTAGGGTACTGTGTATTATACGAATGGTGATAAGGGTAAAGTCGTATCACCTTAATCAAATTAATCTTAACTCAATAATTGTAACACCCCCATACACCAAGGTGCCTTACAAGACCCCCTTAGCACATGGAAGTGCTACCATCTCGGTTGCCCGAGGTAATATATATCAAAATAAGCAATAAAGAAACAATGTTTATTAAATCAATGTTTAAATGTCAATACATGACTCAAAGTAGAAGACATAACGTCTGACCAATAATCCAAACTCAACAATTTTAATATAATATAAAATAATAATCAATGTTCAAGACTCCAAGACTGATAAGCGGAAGCTAGACATGACATGGTGATCCCATCCTCATCCCAACGCAGCGCTATGGATTACATATGATCACCTGCTCACCATCCCCCAATGGAACACAATAGTTTTGTAAAACAGTAAGGGGTTAGTGTTCGCATATACCGACCAACGTACAAGATAAGCATAAGGGAAAGAGAAACGGGAAGGCCACCGCAGCGGTTACCTCAGTAGATTCAGGTTACCATCCTTGCTCTACAAAATCACCTATTGACCCTGGACCGCAACCACATGCGTTGAACTTCCATCTCGCCACATCAAGATAACCCGGAACATTAATGTGCACATCCCCCACATAGCGCGATAACTACGGGGGTGAACTCGGGGTGTGATCCGTCTCCCAACGGAATCACCAAACCGTAGTAACATAGTAATCATCGCCAACAATTCCAAACTCCGCCATTGCCACAACAGTTACCATCATCATTAAGCACATATCAATAATCACAAATAGAAATCAAAAATCTCATGTCATCAATTAGCAACACATATACTGAGTAAGAAACCCTACCTGAAGCAAATCCGGTAATATGCAATCACAATCAAAATCCTTCTTTTGCAAAGTCTCCTCCTAAACAATCAATGATCATATAATCAATACCAACATATTCTCTTTCCCCCCAATTCAATTAGGGTTTAATAACAATACATACCAATCTCAAATTAAACATGCATACGAATGCAATCAATACAGAAGCGGTAGATCGGATCCGGCATGAAAAGATTAAGGATGTTCTTGAGGATTTAGAGAGAGTTTTTGAGAGAGAAAATAGGGTTTTACTGTGAAACGTAATTGTGATTATGAATCTTAACTTATCTTATAAATCCTCAACCAACCGTCTGACAAATCATCAAACCCGTCGTACTCGATCGAGTACAACATGTACTCGGTCGAGTACAACTTACTCGGTCGACTGCCTAACTCACTCGGCCGAGTACACAAGAACAGAATGCTAATTTAGACGACAGACCAACCTACTCGGTCGAGTAGACTCTACTCGTCCGAGTACACTATCCACTCGGTCGCGTAAGCCTTAATCGGCCGAGTGCCAACACACATAAATACGAAGTATTACAATACTAACTAATAGTGAGCGTAAGTAGAGTATCGAATCCACATGGAGGCGGTACATGTCTACTTGTTAATAACTAAGTCTGTCTTAAAAGTAACAATTTCTTGAGGTATGATTTTATTAGCTATAACTAATTGCAATAAAGTAAAAGACAAATTCAATAAGAGTAAAAGGTCTAGGGATCAGGCTCACTAGAATGTTATCCGGGGAAGGAATTTAATCAATTAAAAGGTCAATCTAATTTTCTAAGGTCACAAGATCGGTCAATTCAATTATGCCATTTCTTTAGATCTAAGTCTAACATGTGGTCACTATCATTAAACTTATTCTATTCGATTGCGTAGCCTATATAAGTCTTAACCCGCTCGGTGATAATCCTAATATGCGATACTAGTCAGCTAATTCTGGACAAAATCTATCTACTAGAATCAACAATCAAAAGACAACCCTATGATTTAACTACAATTAATCAAGTAATCCCCCTTCTAACATCCTAGCTAGATCCCCTTAATCCTAGATTAAAGGATTAGCTACTCATACTAATTAACTAAACTAAAACCGATAATATAAATAAAGGCGAACATAATTAATAACATGAAGAAGATGATTAACAAAGCAATTGTAGACAAGAACTTAAAGTAATAATAATAAGAGTAGATTAGTACAAATACCAAATTCAAAGGACTGATGAACTAAAGAAATAAAATTATGGATCTTGAATAATATGAGTAGGAAAATAGTTCTAAGAGTTTTTAGGAGTTTCTTAACTAAATAAAGTGTACCATAATTATGAAAGACGAGATTTGTATTTATAATAAAACAATTATTAACTAAATTGACTTTAGGAAACTCGTAACTCATCAGGTATTGGGTTGCTCGATCGAGCAAAGCTGAATCTGCTCGATCGAGTCGGGTTCTCAGCTCCGCGCAGTGAGTTTCAAACATCTGTCATTTCTTCGTTACTTATCGGAATTTGACGTGTGACCTATCATTGGAAAGCATTGGAAACATCTGCCAGCTTTGTGATTTATTTTGGTACATGTCCGGGGGTGGCCAGGGTCGTTATTTAAACGCTTAAGGTCTCGATCGAGTGTCGTTTGGTGTACAGTTTCAGCATCGAGGGGCATGATCAGGTCGTAGGCACGTAGGCAGTGGTGATACGCTATACATGGTACCTTGGAGGTAATGGTAATACTCTCCACAACGATGTAGGCTATGGTGATACACTACGTCAATCAGAGGCAATGGTGATACGCTCTCACAAGTTAGAGACAGTAGTGATACTCTCTAAATGGTGTTCGCAATATTCGATATGCTTTGTTGTTAGCATTTGGGCCATTTGTTGCGTTAGATCGTGTGTAACTCATGGTCTGGTAAGTGTCCACCGTTTAGTGGTTGTATATGGTATATGTTTGAATAATTGTTTTATAGAATATTGTCAACACCATGGTAAGTTTGGTTGCATGTCATGTTGTATAGATTTCTTCACATGTCATTTATCTGCCTTCAGTTGTTATTGATTGTTAGTTAATTCAGCTTGTTGTAAACATGACTATGAGAGCATCTAGTTACACTTTATTAATTGTCGCCCTCTTCTCAGGTTGTTCAGGTTGATTTATGATTTGATGATGTTTGCTTTGGAAGCTTTGCGAGATGAATAAACAATTTTGGAATTTTTTTTTATTGAGAAAAATCGAATAGTGTAGTTGCTTTTATTAATTTTGATTCAGTATATTGATCTGGATTGGTCAGCTGTTTCCGCCACCATGATCCTTATTATTATTTTAGACTCTGATTATTCATTTATAGGTTTTTTTTCTAGATAATCCGGGTTGTTATAATTTGGGCACTTAGAATTTCTAATTTCCCGCTACGTGGCTTTTATGAGGATGTTTTAACCAGGAAATTACATGACATTGGTGAAAGCCATGATAAGTAGCAACCCTTTGTGAACGACAAAACTACTAAAGCAAGTGAAGATGATGTATTTTTGTTGGTTGATGTCCATTCTGATGTACCAAAAGAGAATTCCACGGACACCTATGAACGTGTTGAGAGGGTTGTAATGGTGGAGAGCTGATTAATGTGTGTAACAAAAGAAATACCGAGATGGAGTACAAGCGTGGCAGCGGATACATAAACATTTGTCATGATACAGTGAATGAATATATTTTTGGAGTTGCACGCGTTTGTTTGACAAAGAATAATATTGCCCTTCTCGTCTTACCCGATCATTTCGCGGTCTTCAGGCATGCCTTAATCCTAAGTAATTATATAAATTGCGATAAATTTTATGTTCAACATCGTTCTTTTGTAGCATCTGTTGGCAATTATGTAAATCCCACATGTTCTAAAGAGGTTATCAAAGAGAAACAATGGTGCGATGCTATGAATCTCGATCTACCACCCAGTGAAGGGAGCCATTAGTAATACGTAGGTTTACAAGATCAAACTAAAAGCTAACGGGTCGGTTGAGCGTTACAAGGCACGGCTTATCATTCTTGTCAGTAGACGGGAAAAAGGTTTTGATTTTTTTAAAAAAAATTGGTCCTACGACTAAGATGGTTACGATACATTTAGTCTAGGGGGTCGATGCAGCTCAAAAGTGGGAGATGCACCAAATGGATATGCATAATGCATTTCTAAATAGTGCTTTAGTAAAAAAAAAAGTTGTATATGTGTGTCCCGCTTGGGTACTCGGTTGAATCAACGAGTAAAGTGTGTCGTCTTAAGAAGTCTTTACATGGACTATGCCAGGCTTCGCGTTTATTATATAAGTTATGTGCCTCTCTTTTAGCTTTTGGGTTTCCTTGATTATTCTTCGTTTGTGTATGTTGTTAATATGGTCGAGATTTTTTTTTGGTGTATGTGGATAGTTGTCATTGGTGGTAACAATCACAGATGGATCAATCGTGTTTAGGAGTATTTGAGCAATTGTTTTCAGATGAAAGACCTTGGACCTCTCACTTTTTTTTTTTGGGCTAGAAGTGGCCTAAAATACTTCAGGCCTTTTGGTTTGCCAACGAAAATATGCTAGAGACGGGTTTGGTTGGTGGTAAACTAGATAGAGTACATATTGAGCAAAATAATCGCCTCGCTTTAGCCGCAGATGCTTTAAGTGATGATCTTAAGATATATCAACGCTAAATTGGTCGATTAATATGTTTGACCAACAATCATCCAAATTTTTGTGTATAATAGCCACATTTTCTCTCAGTTTTTACATAAGACACGCGTCTCGCATTGGCAAGGTACGCACAAGGCCGATGTACGGTACATAAAAAATGGCCCAAGTCATGGTCTCTTGTTCAGTTATGAGTCCCCTCTTGACGTGTTTGTTTATTGTGATGTTGATTGGGCAAGCTGTCCGTTTACACCATGTTCTTCGACCGTATATTGTGTGCTTTTGGGGGTACCCTCCTTCCTCAAAAAACTAATAAGCAGCGTACGTTGTTACATTCACGTTGCTTTAGTGTGATAGCAGACCGCGTACGTAATCCTGTTTTTTCATGAATGTACTAAAAACATTTAGGTTGATTGACATTTTCTTCAGGATGCGGTTCGTTGTGGCCTCACAAATCCTACCTATGTTCATACGTCTAATCAACTAGCCGATTT
The DNA here is from genome assembly GCA_022085475.1 of Heliosperma pusillum. Classification (NCBI taxonomy): domain Eukaryota; kingdom Viridiplantae; phylum Streptophyta; class Magnoliopsida; order Caryophyllales; family Caryophyllaceae; genus Heliosperma; species Heliosperma pusillum. The sequence continues at coordinate 152,787 of JAIUZE010045643.1, read as the reverse complement.
GTTAACTAATTAAGGCCATGGGTGCTCGATTATTTCATTATTTACTGTCCAAGTTAGGCGTCGTTTATCCTCATACTCTAACTAGAGGCGGAATGGGGTGTTAAGTGTAAGATATAAGAGAAGAATAATAATTGACTTAATTATATTAACAAAGTTACAAGCTATTTATAATACAAGCGTTCTAGGTTAAACTAGGTTAAACTAAGAAGATACAGTATCACATAATATTGTTAACATGAAAAGATAATGACAATATAGTACACAAGATATTAGAAGATAATACTAAGTAGTTATTTCCTTAATACGCCCCTGCAAGACGGACAATCCGGAGGATAGACCGATCTTGGATAACAGAGTAGCGAACCGGGGACGTGGCAAGAGCTTTGTCAAAGCATCCGATATTTGATCATTGGTGTGCACATGCTGGACACGGATTGCTTTGTTACGAACATGTTCCCGAACAAAGTTAAATGATAGAGCTACGTGCTTCATGCGGGAGTGAAATACCGGGTTTTCAGAGTATTGAGTCGCACCAAGATTGTCGCAATAAATGACTGGAGTAGTAGGACACGACACACTTAATTCATCAAGTAAGGAGCGAACCCATAAAAGTTCAGCCGTGACATCGGCAATAGCGCGAAATTCTGCTTCGGTGGAAGATCGAGCAATGGTACGTTGCTTGCGAGATACCCAAGAGATAGGATTACGACCGAGATAGACAATGTACCCGCTAGTAGAAATATAATCGTCCTTGTCACCTGCCCAATCAGCATCGCAAAACGCATGGAGTACAGAAGGTGTGTCGGCATGTAATTGGAGACCAAGATCATGAGACCCTATAAGGTATCGTAATAGACGTTTGAGCGCTGACCAGTGACACTCCTTGGGATCAAGAAGGAACTGGGCTAATTTGTTAACAGTAAAGGCTAAGTCGGGACGGGTTAAGGAAAGGTATTGTAACGAGCCAATGATAGCTCGATACTCCGTGTGTGTAGGTATAGTGGGGCCTTCGGATTTGGTTAACGGGGGATAGGGGAGAAGCGGTGTAGGGGTAGGCTTACAGTCTAGGAATTTGTGACGGGTGAGTAAGTCGTTAATGTATTTAGTTTGGGTGAGAAGTAGCCCATTGGGATTAGGAGTGACCTAACACCAAGGAAGTAAGACGGGGGACCGAGATCCTTTAACGAGAAACGGGAATGAATATTATGGAGAAACTGAGTAAGATGAGACGGGGAGGAGCTGGTGACGATAATGTCATCCACGTAGACAAGTAGATACATAGAGTAAGTGGGTCGAGTGAGAAAGAAGAGCGACGGATCGGAGATGGAGCTTGTAAAGCCGAAGGAGAGCAGATAGGTGCGCAGTTCAGTGAACCAAGCACGAGGGGCCTGTTTTAATCCGTAAATAGCTTTGTGAAGCTTACAAACGTGAGAAGGGAAGGATGTACTTTGAAAGCCAGGGGGTTGAGACATGTAAACGGTGTCGGAAAGGGATCCTTGGAGGAAGGCATTGTTAACTTCGAGATGACGAAGGGGCCATTTGTGGGAGAGTGCGAGAGAGAGAATAAGACGAATGGTAGCGGGTTTGACGACTGGGCTATATGTGTCGGTATAGTCAAGACCTGGACGTTGGTGGAAGCCCTTGGCTATAAGGCGGGCTTTGAATTTGTTAACGGTGTTATCCGAATGATATTTGACGCGAAAGACCCATTTGCAACCTATGGTATTATAATTGTTTTGAGAGGGAATTAACGACTAAGTGTTATTTTTGGTTAGAGCTTGGAATTAGGTGTCCATGGCGGCACGCCAGCGAGGGTCAAGAAGTGCTTGCTTGACCGTGGTAGGAAGGGAGTGAGACGAGGAGAGGAGGGAGGCAGTTTTGGCATATTTAGGATTGGGGCAGGTAATATTATTAGTGAGACGTGTGATAACATGACGAGTCGTGATAGTAGGAGTGGGGGGAGGGGGGTTGTCCGTAGTAGGGGGAGTGATGTTTGAAGGTGGGGCAGAAGCTGTGGTGGAGGGTTCGACAGGGGAAGGAGCTGGAGGAGGGCGCGAAGGGGAGGTGCGGAGAGGCTGTTCGACAGATGCAGGGGAGACAGGGGCAGGGGAAACAGGGGCAGGGGAAACAGGGGTGTGAAGTAGGGGGAAAGGAGACCGAGCACCAGGTATGTATGGAGGGAAGAGTGGTGCTGGGGCTGGTACGGATTGTGGTGTAGGGAAATTTTGTTTCAATGAATTTGACGTGGCGGGAAGTATAAAGTCGATTGGTAGCGGGGTCGATGCAATGATAAGAACTTTGAGTAGGAGATTATCCTACGAAGATGCAAGGGATGGAGCGAGGTGCGAGTTTGTGTTGGGTATACGGTCTAAGCCACGGGTAGCACAAGCATCCAAAGCTACGCAATTTGTCGTAATTAGGATGTTTGTGAAAAAGTTTGAAGTAAGTGGAGACATTTTTTAGAGTAGTAGTGGGCATGCGATTAATGAGGTAAGATGCGGTAGTAAAGGCGTGAGGCCAAAATCTAAGGTAGGGGAAGGTGTACGTGAGAGAGAAGCGCAGGGCCAGTTTCGACAATGTGACGATGCCTTCTTTCGGCATACCCGTTGTGTTCCGGGGTGTGGGGAGGAGAAGTGAGATGGGATATACCATGGGTGCCGAGAGTCGGGGTGCGTTTGAGGTATTCACCTCAATTGTCGGAGAAGACTTGAATGATTGGCATATTAAAGTATTTTTCGACTAACGCACGAAAGCGAAGAAAGGTAGCATATGTATCGGATTTATGTTTCAACGGATATAGCCACATATACTTGGTGAAATGATCCACAAAAATAACTTAGTAATTAAAATTGTCATAAGATAACACGGGAGATGTCCAAACATCCGAGAAAATTAATTGTAATGGTGCATTAGTAGTAAAGGACGAAATGGAAAACGGGAGCTTATGGCTCTTATTTATATCACACGACGGACAGTCCGAGGGAAGGGACGATTGAACATAAAATTTTCCAATGTTGCTAATAAGACTAAGAACTTTAGAAGAAGGATGGCCTAAGCGATGATGCCACACGGGTTTAGGAAGAAGGAGAGTCGGGCAGGCTTGAGGAAGAGGAGATGGACACCATTCGAATAGGCCGTTGCGTTTAGTGTCGTGGAGGAGAATGAGGCCGGTCTTGAGATCCTTTACAAGACAAGAATTGGGTAAGAAAATGGCAGCGGCATTATTATCGTGACAAAGTTTAGTAATAGAAATTATATTGCGAGAGATATTTGGAACGTGAAGGACATCATTAAAGTGTAACGAAATTAAGGAGGTAGAGTAAGAAAAAGAACCGATATTTTGGATTGAGAGCGCGGAGCCGTCTCCAATTATTAGATCGTCGACCCCGTCATAAGGATGATGAAGTGCAAGATTGTTGAGATCACTCGTAATATGGTGAGTTGCTCCACTATCAAGTAAATAGGAGCGAGGGTCGGTGGTGGTATTGGCCGTTACGGTATGGGCATGGGGTTGGGTACGGCGCGGGAAGGGGGGTATTTGGACATTAGGAAAAAGACGTTTAAACTCCCGACAAACATCGATGTAGTGACCGGTGTTTTTACACCACTGACATCGGCCTTTGAAGGGAGCAGGAGAGGTGGAGGTATTGGTCGTTGTGTTGGAGGACGATGAGTTGTAGGGCATAATGTTGGGTCGTGGGAGTAGTCCAGGGGAGTTATTGGAGGGAGTATACGGTTTATTGTATTTGCGAGGGTACGATGATTGGGCATAGTGAACGGAGGTGGGTAAGTCGATGTTATGGGAAGACGGTTTATATGTTAAGTCATGGTTGAGGAGCTTTTCATGTAAGGCATCAAAAGAGATAAGAGTGTCACGAGCACGTACCACGTCGATTACGGGTTTGTAGGATTCATAATGAAGACCATCAATTACCTATCCGATGATATCTTCCGCATCCATCGCTTTGCTTATATGAGCAAGTTTATCAGTGCAAGTTCGGATGGCTTGCATATATTCGGTGACAGTCTTGTCACCCTTAGTGATGGATTTGAGACGATCCTTCACTTGGAGAATATGGCCACGAGATGGGTTGCCATAAGTATTGGCTAGTGTTGTCCAAACATCATGGGACGACTTGGCTGGAAGTAGTAACGGAGTGTTAGAGGGATCGATTGTGCCGAGCAAGGCACCCTTGATAAAACGGTCTTGGCGAAGCCAAGTTTGATAAGTCGGGTTTGATACTTCTTTTTTCTCGGCATTAGGGATGGTAGCCGGTGGACATGGATGAGTTCCATCAACATATTTGAAGAGATCAAAACCGAAGAGGAAGTCTTCGATCTGAGTGGACCATGAACGATAGGTAGTAGACGTTAGTTTGATGCATTGAGAGAGATTGATTACAATGAATGGAACGAGAGGTTCGTTGGTATTCGGAATTGTCGAGTTAGGGCCGGCCATGGAAAAAATTTTGGAGATTGATCGTTGCTCTTGATACCATGTAAGATATAAGAGAAGAATAATAATTGACTTAATTATATTAACAAAGATACAAGCTATTTATAATACAAGCGTTCTAGGTTAAACTAGGTTAAACTAAGAAGATACAGTATCACATAATATTGTTAACATGGAAAGATAATGACAATATAGGACACAAGATATTAGAAGATAATACTAAGGGGCCGTTTGGTATGAGGGTGTTGGGAAAGGGAAAGGGGATAAAATACTCATTTTCCCTTTGTTGGTGTTTGTTTGGATCAAACAATCATTCCCTTACCCTCCTCCATTTCCCCAAATCCATCCACACTCATTCCACCCACCCCCCCAAGGTATCAAATTCATTACCCCCATTTACCCAACTACCATTATCCTAACCACCAATACCAACACTAGCATCCCTCCTTCACCACTGATTCCTCCCCAATTGCTTCTGCCACCAGCAACGCCGGCGACTTTCCACCGTCGCCCTTCCCCCGGTGCCGACAACTCGTCCTTCCGACCGCAAAATTTCACTTCCCTAGTCGAAATCTCACCGGAACCCTCATAACCACCACCTTAAAACCCATAGAAACTCTCTCACACCCTGGTTCAGATGTTTAAGACGGTGGGGGAGGGGATTTCGTGAGTGTGGGAGTGTTTTTTTTGGGTTTTGGGGTGGTGGTTATGAGGATTCCGGTGCGATTTCGTCTTAATCGTGGTGGTTGTTCAACGGAGCACGGCTGGAATTAATAGCGCATCGGTGTCGGGTGTTATGATGTCGGCGTTGGCGGTCATGTAGGGTGGGCGATGGGAGGTGGGTAGTGAAAGTGGCAGTGGTCGTTGGTGGTGAAGTGAGGGATGGTGGTTATTTTTATTCCCTTAGTTGAGTAACCAAACAAGGAAGAACATTTGGGGCAATAACATTCATTTCCTCTCATTTCCCTTTGTTGAATCAATTCCCTTTCCCTTTGTTGTACCAAACGCCCCCTAAGTAGTTATTTCCTTAATATTAAGTTGATATATTAAGTTGGGTTTTTAGTTCCTTTGTATGTATGTATGTACATATTTTGGGCTTAGGGTTGTGTGTGTGCGCGTGCGCGTGCGTGCGTGCGTGCGTGCGTGCGTGCGCGTGCGTGTGTGCGTGAGAGAGAGAGTTGTAACACACATAATGAAATACATAAAAGTATAGTCGGTGATTCAACCTATATTTTGCTTTAATTTGGTAAGAGGTAAAGGACGGAGGAGATATGATCGGGACGACTAATGATGGCAAATGCTAAAAGAAACACTGGTTTAATGTTGTATTGTACATTGTTTACTTGTCATGCAACGATCACTTAAAATATATAAGATGTCATGTTAGGAGTGTAGTTAGAACATTAATATATAGTACTCTCTCCGTCCGGCTATTTATTTACCTTTAGTTTTTACACAAAGAACAAGAAAAAAGTAGATGACCATTTGTGACTCTACTTAGTGGATGACTGGATGACAAATAGACAATATACTCATTAAAAGACCAAAGTACTCATAAAAACCATCATAATATAGAAAGGTAAACAAATAAATAAGACATCCTTAAATGAAAATGGTATACAAATGAACGGGACAGAGACAGTATTATAGTATGATAGTATTGTTTCATACTTTCATGCATGCATTCAGGGATTTACAATTATATCTACTAATCGTTATAAAAAATAAAAATAAAAATTCCCTCTTTATTCCTTCGGAAAATTCGCACGGTGCCCCTGAACTTTGATATTTTGCCCGAAATACCCAAATTCTTGACCCGACCGAAAAATTTTAAGTGTCCATAACTCGTGTTTACAAGCTCGGAATATGACGATTTTTTTTTTCAAATTGTTCATCTTTCTTAGAACTACGATTTGAAAAAAATTGGCGAGTTCAGAACTCGTAACCACGAGATATGATCACTCAAAGTTTGTTCGGTGAAAAAAACTTTGGACATACAAAAACTCCTAGCCACGGAATCCAAATACGACAATTTTTTTTTAAATCGTAGCTCTCGGAAAGATCAACGATTTGAAAAAATAAAGCGTCATTTCACGAGTTTATAAACACGAGTTATGACCACTTAAAGTTTATCGGATAAAAAATTTGGATATTTAGCACAAAATATCAAACTTCTGGGATACCGTGGAAATTATCCGTTACTCCTTTCCTCTTAGACAAAGAGAGGGTAAGGATTGGGATAGGGGAGTATTCGAGTATCTTCTCACATAAAACGTACATTTGTACATAATTAATTAATGAAGTAAAAGATTCAATGGCGTAAAGGTCTGCTCGAAAGTTACAAGGAATTTTGTCAAGTAAATGAGCATAACTGCTTTTATTCCCCTATGGAATATATTAACTTTGCATCAATCTATTAATAAGAACCCATCTTTGGGTTAAGTGGACTGATTAATGATTAGCTTACGACTAGTTTATGTGTCTCCATTACATTACTCCGTAGTACTTATGCTTTAACTCTTTAATGACCATGGATTAGCATTTTAATCGTCTTTAGGACCCTATAATAAGCAGTAAGAAGTCAAAGCATTCCATTCTCAAAGTCACAACTATAACAGTTAATCAAAAGCTCACAACATTTAAGAGTCTTCAGGATTCAAGTTGGTCTACCTTCAAATGTTTTTCCTAGTAATTTTTAATTTTTTTAATTTTTTTGGAATATTCTACGGTGTATTCCTGAGTTTTTAGATTTTCTATGTTGTACCCCTCTTTTTTTATAATCTAAGAACTTCTTACTTATTTATCTGATCTATGATAACTCCTTTAACTTTGCATTATCTTTATTGCTTGTTAAACGTCCGTACTTCCACCTTAATTCCGACTTATTAATATTTTATCACCATCCTCTATGAGATGCATCACAAATCATTTTAAATAAGTACAAAATACTATTAAAACCGTCGTTATGAAACATGAAATCATAACGAAGATTTCATGAGTTGTTAGTTATATTTGTATACTATTTGGTGGCTTAGTGGGTAATTAGCCAAACTAATAAGTAATCACCCCTATATATAAAAGGGGAGTTTTTTCCAGCCCTCCTATTGGCTGGAAAAAAACCCTGCTTTTTCCCCTTTTTCTTAGCAAGTAGGACCCACATAATTCCACACCATTTAATTACTCTCTTTCATGCTCTCTCTATTTAATTACTCTCTCTAACCCTCTCCAACTATTCTACATATCCTACATTCTTTATTGGAGTTATATAATATGATCTAATTATATAAATATAAATAAAATTTAAGTCAAAATTTTTTTAAATTACATTCATAAAAAAAAAGGGAGTAGATATTTTATAATCCAGAAATAATATACAAAAATAAAAATGATTTGAAATTTTATATTCCATAAATAATATTACAATTCCCACAATATGAAATTTTACATCTCATAAATATTTCAGTCCATACACAAGCAAAAAATTAATTTATACAAAAATAAAAATAATTCGAAAATTTTTATTCCAGAAATAATATACAAAAAGAAAATACAAATTTTGAAAAAGTAACTTTTTTTTTATTGATGAGGTAGGCTTCCCACGTTCTTCATCAGATATAATTACTCCTGAAGTTTACTCCAAACATGCATCTCCTTTAAATTAATATACTATACATTTTCAAACCATATATTATAAATTTATAATAAGGAGAAATATCATTAATATAAAAAAAAAATGAAAAATATCATAGAAAACAGAAATAATTTTGTTCGAGAAATTATTCGACTTATATACTTATGAAAAAAACCAAATATACAATGTTAAAAAGTAAAAAGACAAATAACTTGAAATGAAAAAAATCATAGAAAACATAAATAATTTTGTTCGAGAAATTATTCAACGATGAATTTTATACTTATGAATAATCAAATATACAGTGTTAAAAAGTAAAAAGATAAATAATTTGTAAGACATACGCCTTCGATTGCCACCCTGAATAAGAGCTCTGATGACAAATCTAAACTAAGAAATTAGTAAAATTTGATAGGATGCATATTGTTTATGTGATGCTAAGGAAAATTAGAATAAGAAGGAAAATGAGATAAAGGAGTAAATTTAAAGTAGAATGGACTATTGTGCTTTTTGTACTGAGAACTGAGAAGGAAGTGAGAGGGACTGTTGGGGGCGGCGAAAGGTGAGAGGCAATCAATAGGAGAGTGATAGTAAATCATACGGAATATAGGGTTAGTAAGCAAGCTGCGTAATTTATATGGATTCTAAGGGAGGTATATGGGCCAAATTAAGCTTCTTCGAAGACAAATTGTACCTCTCAAACGAGTCCGCCCCTAATAATATGAAGCATACTCCATTTTATTAATTTGATAAACACCAATGGGTCGGTTTTGAACAATTGGGTTGCGAGTCAAGATAAGCGGACGGGTCTTTGACCTTTAATGCCAGGTCGGGTTTACGAGTCAGGTCAAGTATTGACAGGTATAGGAGTAGTAAATTCGTTAATTAAGTCTGTCGACCTATATTATAAAATCTGAACATACATAAACTATAATGTAAAATAATAATAATAATTAAGTCCATCAATTTAATGTATATACTAAACAAAAAAACAGTAATATAATAAAAATAAATGTTAAGTATTCAGTAATTTGAATTAATACAATTTACTTCCAATAAAACAAAAAAAATAACAGTGAAAAAGAAAGTAATTTGATCATAAATTTATAATAGCCATTTATTTAATTAAAATAAAAATTTATCATAAGAATTAGTAAAATTAAAAGACTGGATGAAAAATAGAAATAAATTATTAATACTAAAAATATGAATTTAAGAAGCGTAAAAAAAAAAGAAAAAAAAAAGCTTATATGATAGAAATCGATCAAAAATAAAAATATGTGTAGAAAAAAAATTCATGGATAGAGTTATCAACATTAATAAAAATGAATATAATATCATCAAACATCAAAATTAGACGGGGTACTTAAACTGTGTCCTATTCCGTATAAGTGTATAACTCATTAAGACGCCAAGTTTTTGCAATCTTAAGACGCCAAAAAATAAAAAATGCATATATAAACCTAAAAAGTTAATGAAGGATAAAAATCGAAGTAATAAAAATCAGATATGTTTGGTTGAAATTAGTACAACAAACTCAACTGATCTAAATATACTATAGATTCGATAAGGAACTACGCTTCTAGGCTTTTAGCTGAGTATCATTCTTTGAATCGTACTCCGTATTTCTAACAAGGAACAAGGGGACCGACCTAATACACAAATAAATAAAAATATTACTCCCTCTATTCAAATCCACTTTACACTTATACTTTATGCACAAGTTTTAAGATGACAATATTAAAGTAATAAAAGTACACAAATTGAAAGAAAATGTTGCTTTATTAATATGAAAATGTTGCTTTAATAATATTTAAGTAATAAAAGTACATTATTTGTGGACTTTTACATTGACAAATAAAGAAAGGTGCAAAGTGGAGTTGAATGACCCAAAGAGGAATAGGTGCAAAGTAGAGTTGAATAGAGGGAGTATAATGAAATTTAAATGTAAATGGTCACCCCTATATGTGTAATTTTTATAAATGGGTATTTTTTTTAGTGAGTCTACGCCAATTACTTCCACGTTTTAGCATACTTAATACACGTTTTTTTAATTTTAAACTATTTAGTTCATGTGTCCAATAATAGCGCATGCAATTATGATAATACGACCCGTGCATTTTATGCACGGGTTTAAAACTAGTTGAGTATGTTGTTAAGTAAATGGAATGATAAAGAGACGGTTTAATAGACCAACTAAGAAACCAACTTAGCAAAAGAAGTCAATAAAGACTAATGTATAGAGTTCACGATCGAGTACACCATATAATTTCAAAAATGTATTAAAATACAACAGAAAACCAAAAAACTCGAGGGTATATCATAGAATTTTCTTTTTTTTTTAGAAGCAACTAACAATACGTGTATTGGTTGAAACCTGAAGGCTATCAATAAATTTGAGTAATTTTTGGCTGATTATACCGTGTAATTTTATAAAAAGTGATTGAAATAGTGATCATTTTATATTAAAAGTGGACACCTCGAAAAACAAATGAACATTTTATAATAATAAAAAGTGGCACTATTTATCATAATAAGGTCACTATGTATTACTGGTCTTTTTTGTGTCATCGTATGGTACGGCCGTTATAGACTAGAATTTGCGTAATATATTAACGAATCATTATCAATATTAGTGTATATATTTAAAGTAGAGTAAATGGTAAAATAAGGACTCCAAATATCATATTTTTTTACAGTTACGAATCTAAATAATCTACTACTTCCTCCCTTCAACTTCAATCTACCACTTTCACTTTTGTACACTATTCAAAAGTGATCATATAATTGCAATTTTCTCTCAATATATAAGAAAAATATATTCATGTGTGATCTTGTTTGATTCGTATTTACGAGTACATTATTAATATCTAACTTTTATAATTTTTGCAAACACGTAGCTAACGATATTTACCGCGTAAAACACGTCTCGACAAATGTGAAAAAATAATATGGTAAAGTGGAGTTGAAGGGAGGAAGTATATACTAAAGGTGAAACATTTAAATGCTTTTCATTGGATGCTGAAAATTAGGAAGCTAAAAAGAAAAATAGGCCTCACACATACTTCAACTTATTTAATTACTCTCTCTCCTCAAATCATATTTCTAATCAATCAGCCTTATTTAATTACCCTTCCTCTAAAGATTAAAACTTTTATAGATTTCATTGATTCATTGATCTGACATACTTACATACTCCGTATATTTGTTTACTCAAAATCAGCATTAAACTTTTTGACATACTCCGTATATTTTTTCTTTGAAAAAAATAATACTCAAAATCATCATTAAACTCAAAAAGTCAGTATACTAGATAGTCATTAATGTGTTCAAGTAATTTTAAAAAAAAAAAAAAAAATATATATATATATATATATATATATATATATATAGGGAAATATTATAGTAGTTTTGGTTTTTTTTTTAAAAAAAAAAGTGATTTGTACGGGAAATTAACAAAAGGCCATCTTAAACCCATCAATCAATTACAAACACGGAAATTATAAAATTTGGCTTCAGATTACCATTATGATCATAATGAAAAAAAACTAGCAGATCTATGAAATTACTATTATGAAAATATATAAAAAAAAAACATCAAATCTGTGAATTACTATGTGAATAAATGTTTTTTTTTTAAAATTAAATAAATCAACAATAATCATAAGTTTTAGATATTAGAAAAAAAGTGACAAAAAATAATAGTTTTGATAAATACTGTAAAAGAAGCCCAAATATTCAAATGTTGTGATAAAATTGGAGAGAATATTTTAAAAAATATCCATAAATGCACAAACTCACTTCAGATAATTCCATAGCTTTTTTTCAAATCCATCAAAACTGTATAGAGATGACTTAAAATATAGAGGAAGAGATAGTATAGTGAATTTGTGAGTTTGTGAATCTGCGATATAGAAGACGGATGAGGGAAATGTGGGGTTGAGCGAGTAAAAGGCAAATATGACCGAGGGAGTGAAATGAGGGACGATTAATCGATTATTGCCCTTTAGTGTTGTATGATATGGCATAATAATAATAGTAACCTATATCAATGCCAATTTATATACTCCGTATTAGATTGAATGTAGCAATATAAATGGGCCAAGGAATGAGTATAAATGGCTTTAAGATTGTAAGTATCCAAGTAGGAATATAAATGGGTAAACATTTATGTGAGTTGCCATATTGTTTGTTTCACTATTTGTATTAATAACTCTTTAAGAAATAGAACTATTTTCATTTTAGTTATCCGTACTATTATTATTTGTATTTAATATATTAAATTAGTTTTATTGTCATTTTTTTTGTCTAATTATGGACTTATTAAAATATTACATCGCGTCTTATTATATGCGCGAGAGCTTAATTTATGACAACGTTATTATTATAATTCTATTAGCGCGAGAACATAACGTCTAAATATTCATGATAATTAGCGTATATGAAAGTTTTAAAAAAAAACCGTGCATTTTTTTTTTGCACGGGTCTAAGACTAGTAAAATTTTCTAAAGGACTTGTATCTTCGTTCCATAGCTTCGTCAAGACCTCACTGAAATGTTGGGTTTTTTATATAAGGGGTTTATTCAAATTTTCTATTTTTATGGGTATTAATATATTAGTCATGTTAGTTAGTTAGGAGAAGTTATAACTAACTAATCTAGGTTGTTATAACTAACAAAGGTTGTTATAACTAACTAACCTATCTAAACTAACAACTAACCTTAGAGTAAGCAAGTCTTAATCATAGTTAGCTACTCTGTATATATATCAAAGTTGATGAACAATCATTGTAACAATTCAATATTATCAAATACAATTCATTGATTACAAATTTTCTCTTCCTCTCTCTCTCTCTAAATGTTGTAGAATTACTGGAGTTTATATGGTATCAGAGAATACAAGGGTTTGTTCCTGGTTTTTCATATCAAGATTATCTGTTTAATTACATCACGTTTTATAGATTACAATCCTAAGATCATTACAAGATTCAAGGTATAATCATCTATCAAGATTCTTTTATTCTTCCGCTACTACTTCTTCAGTAAGTTCTACTTCAGTAATTTGTTGCAATGCCTGAAATTTCTGAAACTACTGGTTCATCCTATGATTACTTTGATGATCCACTTTTCCTTAGCAACTCTGATCAACCTTTTGCCCAATTGACGTCCTTTTTATTTGATGGGGCTGATTTCTTCTCTTGGAAACAAGATGTTTTAATGTCCTTAATTGCAAAGAACAAAGATGGGTTTGTTAATGGTACTCTGCTTAGACCTCCTGTTTCTGACAAGAAACATCATCAATATGTTATATGTGACTTAATGGTTCTAAAATGGATTCTAAATTCAATTGATAAACCACTAAGAGATAACATTAAGTACATCAGGACTGCTCAAGATTTATGGTCAGAACTACAAGAGAGGTATGGGCAAGCAAATGCCATTGAGATTTATCAGATTAAGAAGGATTTGGGGGACACTGTACAATCAAATCTGTCTCTTGTGGAATACTATGTGTAGAGTCTATTGATCGAATACGAAAGAGGGGGGGGTGAATTGAGTATTAAAAACTAGCCCCACTTTTTCGATTTATATGATATGTAATTAATTATTTGATCTTATGAATTAAAATCAACTAATTAATTAATCAAAGTAAGCGCGAATAACGAAATAACGAAAAGTAAAGAGATAAGAGAGAGGCACACGATTTTTGAAGTGGTTCAGTTTCACAAGTTGAAACCTACGTCCACTATTCTCGATTAATAATTTTTAGTACCTTTCTACGGATTACAAAAATTATCAACCCACTCGTATAATCAACACTATGATTATAACTCAAGGTGAGTATCGCTAAATACTCTATACTATCTTACGCTAATAAGAAAGTACAATATAACTCACACAGATTCCCGTTAAAGAATTGTAAGCTTATAATGATGTACTATTATCCAATAACGTATTTCACTCAAGCGATTGATAATAATTGATGCACGACTCTTTTAAAAACAAACTCTAAAAATAATAAATATTTGCTCAAAGGTTTGCTTTAAAACGATTTTGGAAAATCAACACAAGTAAAATAAATAGCCGTGTGATATGTTGTGTATTTCGTGTATATGTCGTGTTTTGTACAATTGATATGTGAAGGAGTATTTATAGTAATAGAAGCATAGTAGATCTAAAACCCTAGCATACTATTTAAGAAAGATATTTATCTTTAATACCATAAAATAATATTTGCTTATCTTTTAGAAATATCTTTATCTCAAAATATTATTTGGTTTATCTTATAGAAATATATTTATCTTAATATCTCAAAATATTGTTGTAAAGATATAGTAGAATCCTAGATTAGGTAAACTAAGGAAACAACCTAGGTTGGCCGAAATCCTCTAGCTCACGAAACCCTAGGAGCACGAATCCCTAGGTGGCACAAACTAGGTTTCACGAAACCCTAGATGGCTCAAACACTAGGTGGGCTAATTAGGTTAACAACAAATTGAGATAGAATATACTAGAAACCCTAGGTAGCATGACAACCCATAAGTTGTATTACTAACCAATAGAATCTCATAAATATATTCTCTATTAAAATAATTGATAAATATAAAAATAAAACTCTTTCACTTTTGAAAACATTTCAAAACATTCTATTTCCAAAATCATGCATCAATATTTTATCATTCAAAATCATAGGCTAAAGCTATAACTTTTGAACATAAAATCTCTCGAATGGAATAGTTACCGAATGACGACCTATACTATCTAATCTTCACAAAGATCTTCAGTATACGGATCATCTCTTCATCTTGATCACAAAGACCCACCATCTCGAGTCTTGTGTAGTTTGATGTAGATCTTGTTTGAAGCGATTTTCCTTAAATTTATGCCTGGTTAGCTATAACTTCCAAGTTCACTTCCAAAGTTATTCCTGAAGTTGTTATAACTTTGTCTCACAGACTTTATCAAAGTTATGCCTAACTTTGATCTTTCTTCTCATAATTGGTGCTAGCTATAATAAGACTAAAGCACACAATTACACGCATATGATATATCGAGTAAAACATATTATTACGTAAACACATGTCATTATCAAAACATATGAATTGGTCCAACAAATTCCCCCTTTTTGATGATGACAAGTCTCATATGATTTCCTCAAGATGTCTTCTTAACAATGTGACTAAGTATGGTTCCCCCTCAACAAAGCACTCCAAAGTTATAGCAACTTTGATCGCAAGAACATAACAACTTAGCCAAAGTTATAGCTTGAGAGACTTTAAGAGATAACGAGTCTTGACAAGGAGCAAGCTTAAGCAAAGACTCAAATCAGATCATTTCTTCCCCCTCTTGGCATCATTGAAAAGACAAGAACAAAGACATGAAACGACTAGAATAACACATGTCAAGGCAAGAAATAGATATGCAAAATACGCAATATAGGACGATATATATCAAGCAAAATAAAGTGCAAATGTTGATTAAAACTACAAACCACAAAATATATTGTTCAGTGCCATTGGGCCGAATAGAACAAATGTTTAACCATGCCAAAATGGACCGAATAGAATTAGTAGTTCAAGAATTGAAACAACCAAGGATAAGAAAAACAAGGCTTTTTGGGTTGTCGGATGATGTTGGGATTAATGTAATCGGGTCGGGTGCGGTACTCGAGAGTAGAAAGACGATCAAGGCACGTCGACACATGAGTAGCTTGGGCGGTGAGGCAAACATCGAAGTTTCGAACCTTCAAAGAAAGAGCCTCCGTCGCATCAAGTATAGTGTGCATCCCCTCATGCATTTCCGAACCTCTTTTCACTAATGCACCTCCTTGGCTCACCAAGAATTGCATCCGATCCCTTTGCCTATACATCTCTTGTCGAATATCGACAACATTCCTCTCTAAATTTTGCTAGGCAATCATCAACACCCGTCATCCAAGACCTCAACTCACTACTCACACCTGAACCGACATGGTCACGGGTAGAGCTAGTGTTCCCCATAGCCACGGTTTTTACAATTTTTTTTTTTTTTTTTTAACAACCGCATCAATTTTCCTATCTTGCGCATCAAGGCGCTCCATTACTTTTCCAATAAACACATCCAATTTCGATTCAAGGCCCGAAAAATCAGCCACCATCGGTTTCACAACAACCGAACCACCTTTTTTTTTTTTTTTTTTTACTAACACCCACTTGTACCCTTTTTTTTTAATCGACGCCTTTTTGTACCTTCAAGCACCGAACCCGACTCGGTTTGGGTTTTGGAGTTTGGGTGGTGGTGTTTTTGTAGAATAGGAAAAGGAATCTTAGGTAATTAATTTTAGGGATATGGTAAGGATGAGATTTGGTAAATAAAAAGATATGGTAAGGTATTTTTATTGTGGAGATTTTCGGCTAAAGTAAAATACATGGATACAATTTGGCTCAATTTTGGAAAGTGAATAGGATAGGTTTTTGGCAAATATGTGGTTCATAATTCAATTTCCATAAAACACTTAATATGCAAGATACTCTCGTAAAATATATTATATTAAACACAAATATACTAGCAATGAAATATGCGGACACAGTCATACAATCTCGTCTTATTCTAGCCAGTCACGCAGATTCACAAAATAAATAAGATGAATTTAATTGCTACCGATTAAACCAATTTCCAACCGCAAAATCTCAAAACGTCTTCTCGCTAACGCCTTTGTTAAAATGTCAGCCCATTGATTGTCAGTACTACAAAATTCAAGTTTAATGTTGCCCTTTTCTACATGTCACGCAAAAAATGATGTCTAATGTCTATATGCTTAGTACGAGAATGCTGAGCTGGGTTCTTAGAAATAACAATAGCACTCGTATTATCACAGAAAACAGGCATACAACCAACATTAACACTATAATCACATAGTTGTTGCTTTAACCAAAGTAGTTGAGAACATACCAGTCCTGCAGCGATATATTCGGCTTCTGCAGTAGACAACGCAACCGAATTTTGCTTCTTTGAGCCCCAAGTAATTATGCAAGGTCCAACAAAAGTAGCGAATCCAGAGGTACTTTTTCTATCTAAAGAACATCCCGCATAATCTGCGTCTGAATATCCTACTAGATCGAAATTGCACTCAAGTGGATACCATAAGTATAAATTAGATGTACCAATTAAATATCTCAAGATACGTTTAACTGCAATCATATGTGATTCCTTAGGACATGATTGAAATCTAGCACAGAAACATACGCTGAACATAATGTCAGGTCTACTTGCAGTTAAATATAATAAAGAACCAATCATACCTCGATATGTAGTCTCATCTACGGACTTACCATTTTCGTCTAAGGTTAACTTTTTGTCAGTTACCATAGGTGTGTCCATCGGATGAGCGTTCTCCATACCAAATTTTCTGATTAGCTCCTTGACATATTTTTGTTGGTGAATCTTTATGCCTTCTTTGGTTTGTTGAATCTGCAATCCTAGGAAGAATTTCAATTCTCCCATCATGCTCATTTCAAATTCTGAGGTCATAAGATCTGAACAATACTTGCACAATTTATTGTTAGTAGAACCAAAAATAATATCGTCTACATAAATTTGAGCAACAAGTAAATCAGAACCCTCGGATTTTAGAAATAGGGTTTTGTCGACAGATCCTCTTTTAAAATTGTGTTGCAATAAAAATTTAGATAATCTGTCGTACCAAGCCCTAGGCGCTTGTTTCAAACCATATAAAGCTTTATCGAGTTTAAAAACATGGTTTTGAAACTTGCTATTCAAAAATCCAGGAGGTTGTTCAACAAAAATCTCTTCTTCCAAATAACCGTTAAGAAATGCAGTCTTAACGTCCATTTGGAATAATTTCATTCCTTTGTGCGCTGCGAAGGCGATTAGCAAGCGAATAGCTTCAAGTCTTGCTACTGGAGCGAATGTCTCGTCATAATCAATCCCTTCTTGTTGATTATAACCTTGAACGACCAATCGAGCCTTGTTACGAACTATAACTCCTGAATCATCCAATGTATTTCTGAATACCCATCGAGTACCAATCACAGTTCGATTTGGAGGTCGTGGCACAAGGTGCCATACTTTATTGCGTTCGAACTGTTGAAGCTCTTCTTGCATAGCCACAATCCAGTCGGATTCTGCAAGAGCTTCTTTGATGTTGGTGGGCTCTATGGTAGACAGAAAAGAATAGAATGAACAAAAGTTATTTAATGTTCGCCTTGTTTGAACTCCCTTATTCAAACTTCCTAGGATACTATCCATAGGATGAGAACTCATATATTTCCATTTTTTAGAGTTCCTAGGCTCATCATCATCTGATGAACTATCACTTTCCTCAAATGATTCAGAATCAAGATTGGTTCCCCCTGAGTTGGACTCTAGGGTTATAGCTGAAGTTGGTACAACTTCAATTACACCATCTTGGTTCTGGTTCAAAGTTATAGCATCATCAGCTATAACTTCAGTTTCCTTTTCCTTGTTTTGAGAAGAGACATTCGTATCATCAACAATTGTCTCAGTTCTCTGTTCAAGGTCATTTGCGGATTTATCAAGTTCCTCATTGATTCCTTCAATAACTTCTTCATTATTTTCTGGCACGTCATCTCTGGAGAGACGAAAGTCTGGATCATTCATGTCCTCTTCTTCATTCTGTTCAACTTGTTCAAGCACACTATCTTCATCAAATACCACATGAACACTTTCTTCTATGCACAAAGTTCTTTTGTTAAAAACTTTGAAAGCTTTACTATGATTAGAATAACCAACAAACACAGCTTCGTCACTTCGTGGATCAAATTTGCTCAAATTACTTTTTCCATTATTATGGACAAAACATTTACTCCCGAAGCAACGAAGGTGAGCTATATTGGGTTTTCTCCCTCTTAAAAGTTCATAGGGAGTCATTTTGAGAATAGGTCTAATCATAGCTCTATTGTGCACATAGCATGCAGTACTTATGGCTTCTGCCCAAAAGCTCTTAGGAAGGCCACTACACAAAAGCATAGTGCGGGCCATGTCCTCTAATGTTCTATTCATACGTTCCCCGACACCATTTTGTTGTGGGGTTCGTGGTGCAGAAAAGTTATGTCCTACACCATTCTCCCTACAATATTCTATAAACGCTTGATTATCAAATTCGGTGCCATGATCCGTACGAATGGAAACTAACTTTTTATCATACTTGTTTTGGGCGAGCTTCATTAGTACCACAAACTCATCGACGTTTCATCTTTAGTAAATAGAAAGATAGCCATACAGACCTGGATATCGTCGACTAGGACGATACGTACCACTTGATCCACCGGCGCTTCTACTTTCCAAGGTCCACCAAATCCATGTTACCAACTCAAGTGGCCTCTGTACTTACTACTCTTTTCGGTTTGAATGAAGATCTAACTTGTTTTAACAACTACAACGGGCACATGAGTCACACATCTTTTCTTGTTCGAATTTGATTGAGGGTAAACGCTCAACTAAATCCCAAGACTTAGTTTTCTTTTAAAACGTTGGACTTGATGTTGATGCCACCTCTTTTGCCACAAGCATGAGTCAGCCACAGTGACTTTGCATGCACGTAAAGGAACTTGTGAGTTGACTTTGTTTTAAATCAATCATATACACGTTCCGTTGTCGTGACCTTCTAAGAATAAATTGCTAGTCCTTCAACTAATGATAAACACAAACATTAATGAAAAACACTTTGTTGGCCTTTGTCACATAGTTGAGAGATACTTAGCAAGTTATGCTTAAGGCCATCTACCAGATATACGTTATTGATAGCATGTGAAGAAGATATACCAATCTTACCTACGCCGATTATGTTGGGCCCTTCTTTGTTTCTCCAAAGGTGACCTTGCCACCGTTGAAGGGTTCTAGTGAAGAAAATAATTCTTGTTTCCAGTCATGTGTCTCGAACAACCACTGTCGAGATACCATAGATTATTTTCTTTCACTATTACCTGCAAAGAATCAATACAGCTTTTAGGTACCCACGCTAAGTTGGGTCCTTTATGGTTAGTGACTCTATATATTTGATCCTTCCTAACCCCTACCTGTTTGACAATTCTTTTCTTCTTAGGATAGGGTTTGCTAGGTTTATTATATTGATTGTTGTTACGACGCACATTAGGTTTAAACGACTGCTTCTGATTCACATAAGGTTTAGATTTTGAAGGTACAGATGTGTAATCGAAAGCCATGTCATAAAACCATCTAAACTCATTGTTTCTAATCTCATCACGTTGAGATTCAGGTTCAGACTCATTAACACTAGACACGTCACGTTCTTTCACAAAATCAGTTTGATTTTTGTTGTCATTAACATATTTAACACAATTGTTTTTAACATGACCGTTGTGACCACAATAATTGCAAATCAGATATTCTGAAAGATTGACATACTTCCTTCTTCTGAAATCACGGTCAGAAGAGTGGATTTGCATTTATCATGGTCTCTACGACTATAGCATTCATGACCAAGACCTTTCTTCATGTTATTGTTAGACTGTTCGGTAAGGAAGTCTAAGACCTTTTGGCTTCCTTCCCACTTATCATGAACTTTTCGTGCATGTAGGAGCAATTCCTTCAAAGACTGAATTTCTTTTTCACACGACGAATGATCTACATTCGAGTCTTTGGAGGGATTGTTCTTTTTGAAATTTTCACGAAAATTATTGAAACGTTTGTTCAAGATAAGTTTCTCCTCATTATGTTGACTTTTGGCTTGGGAGAATTCAGCCTTTAATTCTTTCAATTGCTGAGAAAGAAAAGAGTTTACTTTCTCATGATCAAGAATAACAACTTCCTTTGTCTTGGCTTGAGATTGTAAAAGCTCATTGACTTTCTTCAATTCTAAAGTTATAGCATCATTAGCTACAACTTTGGCTTGAAGATGTTTAATGTTGAGTTTTAACTCTGAGATTATAGCTTCATTAGCCATAACTTTAGACTCAAGAGCTTCTTTCTCAACATTTGTCTTGTCTGAAGTTATAGCTGAAGTTGCCATAACTTTAGACTTGAGCTTTTTAGCTTTGGCCTTAAGAAGTTGGTTTTCCTCAGCAATGTCAAGGATTTGTTCTTTAAGATCTTTCAATTCTAGACTCTGTTCATGACAATGATCTAAGGCTTCTTCAAAATACTTAATTAAAGACTTCTTAGATAAATTCTTAACTTGCTTTTTAAGTTCAAGATGACTAACCTCTTCGTCATCTTCTGAATCTGGTTCTGAATCTGAGTTGCCAACAAGACACATCTCAGATTCGCTTTCATTGTCACTGTCATAAATTAGGTCAAGACTGACGTTGCTTAGACACAAGTTGGCGACTTCTTCTTCCTCTGACTCGTCGTCCTCTGTGTCGAGATCTCCCCAGCAATAAGCCATCATCACTTGCTTGAATTCCTTCTTGGTTTTGTCTCGTTGATTTTTGTCTTTGATTTTCTTCCATGTGGGGCAGTCTTTGATCATATGATCATTATCCCCACATTTGAAGCAACCACGACTTGAAAGAGACCCTTTTGGCTCAATTGGCTTCTTGTAAGATTTGTTGGTGTTGTTGTTAAACGTTTTCCCTTGTGGTTTGTTAACGAACTTTTTCTTAAAACGTCTAGCAAATAACACTGTTTCATCTTCAAGATCCGAATCTTGTCTTTCACTAGATTCGGCCTGTAGAGCCACCTTCTTGCTATTACTATCGTTTGCCGCATCTTCATCAAGAGTGATCTCATGAGCCATTAGGGTTCCAAGTAGCTCTTGATAAGATAGGTCAGATAGGTCTTTACATTCCTCAATTACCGTCACCTTAGGTCTCCATCGTTTAGATAGACTTCTAAGGATCGTTCTGGCAATTTCCTCGGAGTCAAAAGTTTTTCCAAGATTTTTCAATTCATTAATGATACTGGAGAAGCGAGTAGACATGCTGTCAAGCGATTCATTTTGTTCCATGGAGAACAATTCGTATTTTCGCATAAGTAGAGCTATGCGTTGCTTTTTGACAACAGTTGTCCCCTCATAAGCTAACTCAAGACCATCCCATATTTCCTTGGCAGTAGAACTAGATGAGAAACTATCAAATTCAGTATGGGTCATGCCGTTTTGCAACAGACTAATAGCCTTTGAATTTTTCTCAGCTTTCTTATAATCTGCCTCAACATAGTCATCTTCTTTCTTTTCGATAGAAGTGCCAGTGGCCGTTCCAAGCATGATCTTATTAGGGCCATTCTTAATGATTAGCCAACACTCCCAATCGTTACCCTTTATGAAATGGGTCATCATATTTTTCCATAGACTGTAGTTCTTCCCATCGAATACGGGACACTTCAGATGTTTGGAATCCATTAAAATAAAATTAAATGCAGCGGAAAATAAAAATAAAAAGATAAATAGATCAGACTCCTTGCTGTAAGGCAATCAAGAGCACGAGGCTCTGATACCAATTGTAGAGTCTATTGATCGAATACGAAAGAGGGGGGGGGTGAATTGAGTATTAAAAAACTAGCCCCACTTTTTCGATTTATATGATATGTAATTAATTATTTGATCTTATGAATTAAAATCAACTAATTAATTAATCAAAGTAAGCGCGAATAAACGAAATAACGAAAAGTAAAGAGATAAGAGAGAGGCACACGATTTTTGAAGTGGTTCAGTTTCACATGTTGAAACCTACGTCCACTATTCTCGATTAATAATTTTTAGTACCTTTCTACGGATTACAAAAATTACCAACCCACTCGTATAATCAACACTATGATTATAACTCAGAAGAGTATCGCTAAATACCCTATACTATCTTACGCTAATAAGAAAGTACAATATAACTCACACAGATTCCCGTTAAAGAATTGTAAGCTTATAATGATGTACTATTATTCAATAACGTATTTCACTCAAGCGATTGATAATAATTGATGCACGACTCTTTTAAAAACAAACTCTAAAAATAATAAATATTTGCTCAAAGGTTTGCTTTAAAACGATTTTGGAAAATCAACACAAGTAAAATAATATGCCGTGTGATATGTTGTGTATTTCGTGTTTTTGTCGTGTTTATTGCAATTTGTATGTGAATGAGTATTTATAGAAGAAGAATCATAGTAGATCTAAAACCCTAGTATAATATTTAACAAAGATACTTATCTTTCCATAAAATAATATTTGCTTATCTTTTAGAAATATCTTTATCTCAAAATATTATTTGGTTTATCTTATAGAAATATATTTATCTTGATATCTCAAAATATTGTTGTAAAGATATAGTAGAATCCTAAATTAGGTAAACTAGGAAAACAACCTAAGGAGGCCGAAATCCATAGCTCACGAAACCCTAGGAGGCACGCATCCCTAGGTGGCACAAACACTAGGTTTCACAAAACCCTAGGTGGCTCAAACACTAGGTGGGCTAATTAGGTTAACAACAAATTGAGATAGAATATATTAGAAACCCTAGGTAGCATGACAACCCATAAGTTGTATTACTAACCAATAGAATCTCATAAATATATTCTCTATTAAAATAATTGATAAATATAAACATAAAACTCTTTCACTTTTGAAAACATTTCAAAACATTTTATTTCCAAAATCATGCATCAATATTTTATCATCCAAAGTCATAGACTAAAGCTATAACGTTTGAACATAAAATCTCTCGAATGGAATAGTTACCGAATGACGACCTATACTATCAAATCTTCACGAAGATCTTCAGTATACGGATCATCTCTTCATCTTGATCACAAAGACCCTCCATCTCGAGTCTTGTGTAGATTTATGTAGATCTTGTTTGAAGCGATTTTCCTTAAAGTTATGCCTGGTTAGCTATAACTTCCAAGTTCACTTCCAAAGTTATTCCTGAAGTTGTTATAACTTTGTCTCACAAACGTTATCAAAGTTATGCCTAACTTTGATCTTTCTTCTCATAATTGTTGCTAGCTATAATAAGACTAAAGCACACAATTACACGCATATGATATATCGAGTAAAACATATTATTACGTAAACACATGTCATTATCAAAACTATCAAATTGGTCCAACATACGACTAAAACCAAATTTACGACTATCTATAACAAAAATGACTTACTTTACCATTTGATGCACTATATCAAGGAATGACATCAATACATAAACCAAATATAAACTTTGAAAATATTTTAATTTGTGTATGCCAAGTCATAATACTTTGACAGTTAAGAGGCTTGATATCATACAAGTACATATCATTTACGGTTTTTCTCTCTCAATTTCCTTCGATTTCTACAATAGAACAATTTTTAATCATTATTTATTTTGAAATTGGTCAACAATTAACCAATCGTGTCAAAATAGATCATAGATCGTTGAGATAAATAGGATGTAACCCGAACAAAATTGCATGTTTCTACTCCTCTCCTACTAAAGAGACAACATAGTATTATGTTGTTTATAGATGTCAATTCAATTTATCATTTACTCCACCATTTATCTATGTCAGTTGTGCACCACTCAAAACAGGTCAGGTCCAAATGACACGACCCAAAACCAGGAAGTGGCCCAAACTTACTTGACACGACCCGACATGAACCTTAGTTGACCCGACCCGAGATGACCCAACCTGAAAAGACCTAACCATAACTAACCCGATTAAAAATCACTTAAAGTGGCCCAAAAAGTCCAAAAAGGGCTTTAGCCATGTACCCGAAAGCGACCCGGCCCAAAATGACCCCATATCCAAAAATAACTTGACCTAAATTTACCTGACAACAGGTCACCAAAAATCGATCTAAAACCCAACCTGACCCGCCCCGATGCTAAAACAAAGTTCTGACTGAAATGATCGGACGCATATTCGACCGTTTGACCCGTTTTGTGAGGTCAATGTGAGGTACCTAGTTGTTGACTTGTTGCTACTAAGGAATAAAGTGGTTACTCACTGTGAACATGGTTACTCAATGTTCTCTTAAGTCTTCCCAGTAACTGATATTCAAAGAAAGAAAACCCAGATAGATTTAATAAGACATCAAAGAGTAGCACATTAATGGCGGAACAATGAGGACGCTTAAAGCTTCCTTCTTCTCCCTTCCTTCGAATCATTTCTATCATGCTCTTTCTAATTCAACTCACCATTTTATTCTCTGCTTCATTCTAATGCCGACCATCAATTGTGAATTGTTCATGGTTGGAAATAAAGGGGCTTTGAGCCAAGTTTTTCCATCTTATTGTCCCACATTGGTGGTGAAGGGGTAAGGTAAACGCATGGCCTCTAAAAGACGCGTTGCATGTTGAAATCGCGGAACGATCATAATCTGAAGGTATGATGTGTATTGTGGGGTATCAACCGAAGCTTAGTTAGGAATTCAAATCGCAAGATATTCTCTCAGTGTAAGTAAGTTGTTTTCTCATCTCACTAAAGTGTCAATTCAAATCGAAAGATATTGATACCTAAGTATCCAATCCTTCCTTTATCAAAAAATGTCTTTCTCTGTCTCGGTCGCCCCTTGTAGGGGATTGTTGGAAATAAAGGAGCTTTGAGCCAAGTTTTTCCTTCTTATTGTCCCACATTGGTGGTGAAGTGTAAGTTGTGTGAGTTTATTTATCCCTTCATACTTTACACTATCACTAGTGGGTTAAGGGGTTTTTTGTAGAGACTCTGTGAGGTGCTTAATTCAGCTCGCATATGCGTGCGTGCCTGAGCCCGACTCGGGTCCGTGATCCGGGATTTGGCAATCGCCTGCGGCGGGCTATGCCTACCTTTTTGGGCCGCGTCCGAGTTCTTGTGTTGTCCAGGTTCATTCGTTTTATGTTGACTGGTTGGCCGCTGCTAGTGGGAGAGAGTCTCACTCCCACTTTCTCGAGTTGTTGGCTGAGTTTCAGGAGCAGTTTCTGCCTCCTGTAACAGCTCTTATTTTTCTATAAATACCAGCTCTCTCTACCTTATAAACACACAACACAACTACTCTCTTCCTCCTTCTTCTTCTGTCTACATACTTTTTTGGGTAAAGTAATAAAATCGTTCCAGGCCTATCAGTCTCGAGTGGGCGAGTCTGAAAGGTGACAGTAGTGTAATCCTTGGGGAACTACCGGTCATTATCTGATCGCCACCACGGTCGTACCGGAATAAGTTTTCAAGGCAGTGGTTCTTTTCCACGTCACTACTTCCTTTGGTATTTCTGATCTTTTATCTCTCGTTACAGCATTATACGAAAAACAATTTGAAAACTTATATTATTTGCCGTAACAATGTCGTTTGTGTTG
The DNA here is from genome assembly GCA_022085475.1 of Heliosperma pusillum. NCBI lineage: Eukaryota > Viridiplantae > Streptophyta > Magnoliopsida > Caryophyllales > Caryophyllaceae > Heliosperma > Heliosperma pusillum. Next base: position 126,483 of record JAIUZE010045643.1, on the reverse strand, counting down.
TCAAAAAATGTTCTTGATTTGACCAAACTTGAACCGTTAGATGTAAATAATAACAAGAGATGGTCACAGAAACTACTTATGTTATTTGAACAACTTGATATCGACTATGTTTTGTTTGCTGACCCACCAATTCCTGTTTCCGATAATACTTTTGTTGAAGAAACCCCTCCTGTTGTTGTTGTCATTAAGAGTAATGAACAGACTATTAAGAAATTTGACAAGGACAATAAAACTGCTAGATATCAATTTTTAAACAATATGTCTAATACCTTGTTCGATTTATTTATGATTCATAAGTCTACCCGTGTCATTTGGGAGTCATTAGAATCTAAATATGAGGCTGATGATGCTGGGAAAAAGAAATATGTTGTCGGGAAATTGCTAGAATTTCATATGGTCGATGGAAAACCTATTATGGAACAAGTACATATTTATGAAAACTTGTGTGCTTATGTCATTAATGAGGGAATGAAATTAGATGATGTTTTCCTTGCAAATGTTTTGTTAGAACATTTTCATCCTTCCTGGTCTGAGTATAGAAACCACCTTAAGCATAAGAAAAAAGATATGTCCCTCCACGAACTTGTAGGACATATGAGGACTGAGGAGGCTAATCGCCTAAAAGATAAACCTGCTAGTCCTCCTGTTAATACTGCTAAGGTTAATATGGTTATGATCGAGTCTAGTGGTCCATCCAATGCTGAGAAGTTCAAGGGTAAGGGTAAGGCCAAGGGTGGTCAGGCTAAGAATCAGGGTCATGCTGAGAAGAATGGTCTAGGTCAGGGGAAGTACACTAAACCAGTTGCCAAAATTCAGAAACCTGATCTTGTTTGCTACGTTTGTGGTAAGCCAGGTCATAAGGCCTACCAATGCACTCAAAAGAAAAATGTTGAAGCTAATGTTGCTGTGGTTGTCGAAGCAAATCTGGTGGGTAATGTTGCTGAATGGGTTTTGGATACTGGTGCTTCTAGACACCTCTGTGCTGATAAGGGGTTATTTGCTGAGTTCGAGGAGGTAGCTGATGGGGAATGTGTCTACATGAGTAATTATTCATCTGCAATGATCACAGGCAAAGGCAAGATCTTTCTCAAACTCACCTCGGGGAAAACACTTGCTCTAACTAATTTTTTATATGTACCCTCATTGCGTCGAAACCTCGTGTCTGGTGCTTTATTGAACAAAGCTGGTTTGAAGCTTGTTTTTGAAGCTGACAAAGTTGTAATATCACGTAATGGGGGTTTTGTGGGCAAGGGTTATCTCTCTGGGGGTTTTTTTGTTTTGAACTCTGATTCAGTTTTTAATAATATTGCATACCTTCTGCTTATATCGTTGAGTCTATTGATGTTTGGCATGGTAGATTAGGTCATGTGAATGTTGACTATATTAAAAAACTTAGAACAGTGAGTTTAATTCCGAATTTAACAAGTAAGGAATTCTCGAAATGTGCTAGCTGCGTTGAGGCTAAATTCACAAAGAAACATAGTAAACATGTTAAAACTAGGAATACGAGTCTTCTTGAATGAATTCACACCGACCTAGCTGATTTTAAAAGCACTACGAGTAGAGGCGGTAAAAATAACTACATCACTTTTATAGACGACTCTTCGAGATACACTAGAGTCTATTTGTTGAGGACTAAAGATGAGGCTGAACAATCGTTTTTAACGTTTAAAAATGAAGTCGAAAATCAACTCGATAGGAAAATCAAAAGGGTAAGGTCTGACAGAGGAGGTGAGCACCGGTCTAACTTTTTAATCGGTTTCTGTGCGAAAAATGGATTAATTCATGAATCTAGTCCACCTTACTTACCTCAGTATAATGGAGTAGTTGAACGAAAAAATAGAACATTAAAAGAAATGATGAATGCTATGCTTCTAAGTTCTAGTCTTTCTGATGATATGTGGGGGGAAGCGATTTTATCGGCTTGTCATATTCTTAACCGTGTACCTCATAAGAAAATTGATAAGACACCCTACGAGATTTGGAAGGGCTATCCGCCTAACCTGAGCTTTCTTAGGGTATGGGGGTGTTTGGCTAAAGTAGGCTTACCTGATTTCAGGAGACCTACCGTTGGACCGAGAACCTATGATTTTGTGTTTATTGGTTATGCTCAAAATAGCTCTGCTTATCGATTCATGTCTTTGAATGATCGTTCTATATCTGAAGCTAGAGATGCTGAATTGTTTGAGCATGTTTTTCCATTAAAGAAGAATGTTGTATCATCTCCTAGTTTACCTATTGTATCTACTGATATATCTTCACATGCTAGTGACGTCGGGGTTAGTCGCCCTCCCCCGGTCAAACAAAACTTATAAGGCTCAAATACCAAACTAATTAATGTAGTAGGGTAAGGAGGTCGAACCCAAAGGACGGTTAGGATTGGCTATCGATTTTTGTTCTTATCTAGTCTAGTTCGGACGAAGATTAGAGGTTTAAATGCTAAAGACGAGCTAGATGTAATAACTAAAGCTAGCAATGAAGCAAAAAAAGATTAAACTAAGCATTAAAAAAGGACTAAGGTGAATGGGTTCAATAATATAGGTATAGGTCGATTATGACGAGGGTTAAAACTAGTCTAATGGTAAGTCTAGATATGTCTCCACCTCTCGGTGCAAGACGGTCTCTAGGCAAGTCTCCACCTCTCGGTGTGAGACGAGCCTTAGCCCAAGGATCGGTCGGGATCTCGCCCTAACCTCCCCTTAAACATTCAAAATGCACACAAACACGTTACAAGTCGAGCTCTCGCTCAAACTAGTAATTAAACATGGGAAATATTCAAACTACTCATTCAAGCATTTCTACAAACACCTTGTGTGCACAAGACAAGTAAACTACCAAAAGACTTAATCTTTATGCCAAATTATCATAATCAACCTATAAACCTACACTAACTCCCCCATCTACCTTAGTAAAACACTACCCACTCATATTAATAAGGAAAATCATTAAAGACGAAAACTTGGATACAAAACTAGCAAATTAAGACATATTAAACATGTAAACTAATTAGACAAGCATGAAAGATTAATTAAATGACAATTAAATGAAAATAAATATGAAAATAAAGAGGAAAGATTGAATCTTTACCGATTAACAAAGACGAGACGGAAAAGTTACGAACTTGAATAAAAACCCGATCTTTCGATCTATTCTTCATACAAAATACGAGTTAAGTAAACTATTACAAAATTTGGAAAGAATTAAAGGAAGAAATTAAACTAAGAAAATCTAATCTAGTGAGACGGGTTTTTCTTCTAGTGTGACGGTCTAAAAATATCTATCTAAAAATATCTCCCTAGTCAAATTGAATAATCCCTATTCTAATTGGTGTGTCTTGTTTAAATAATGTGTCCCTCTTGGACTTTTGGTCCGTCTTTTTCTTTTCTTCTCTTTGTGTGCTTCTTACTTCCCTCTGGTTTTTCTTTTCTGGTTTTCCTTTTTCTTTCTTCTTTCCGTCTTTTTCTCCTTTTCCCATTTCTTTTGTCTTTATTGGTACCCAAAAGAAGATATCTCTCAACGATAAACCACACGAGCAAAGGCGTAGAACAAGGGGTCTGAGCCGGTCGACCGGCGGCCGACGGGCTTGGCCGGCTGGAGCCTTCTGCCTTTCCTCCGTCTTCTTCCTGCGTCGCTTATTCAAGGTGTCTCCCCAGCCGGTCCGGCCGGCTGCCGATGGGTCTGACCGGCTGAGGCTCTCTGTCATGGTTCCTTCTTTTTCTCGCGAGTTGGAGGGGTTGGGCGGCCAAGCCGATGGGCCGGCTGCCGGTGCCACCTACCGGCTGGCACCCATTTCCGTCCTTCCTCCTTCTTTTCTTTCTTTTCTTCTTTTCTTTTCTTTATTTTCCCTTTTCTTTCCCTTTTCTTTATTCTTTTCTTTCCTTTCTTTATTCTTTTCTTTGCTTGTTTTGTGACGGTTTCTCGATTCTCATCCCGTCTCGTCCTTGCCTTGACATATTTCCTATAATTTGGGACATAATTAAATAATATGAGAGTACACGGAATGAGGGCCAAAATACGATAAAACCGACGCTAAACTAAGCTAATTACGCTAAAACATAAGAGAATAAAGAGGGGAAACGATCTAAAATAATCGTATATCAGCTAGTAGTAGCACTTCTATTGATCATACTGCTGAACCTAGAAGAAGTAAGAGACCTAGATGTGCAAGAAACTTTGGTGTTGATTTTGTTACAACTTTTCTGTCTGAACATAGATACACTGTTTGTGCTAGTGATGAATTTGTTTCAGCTTTTTTAATAGAAGATGATCCAAAAACGTATAGTGAGGCAATGAAATCAATTGATGCTAATTTTTGGAAAGATGCTATTAAAAGTGAACTTGACTCTATTGTGTCTAATCAGACTTGGGTGTTGACTGATTTACCTAAAGGTAACGTAGTATACCCATCAGTAGTAAAAGGATTTTTAAAAATAAAATGAGACCTGACGGTACAATACACTACAAGGATATCTCGGGAAACTGACGGTTTTTCTGACGGAAAAAAAATTCCGTCAGTAATTTATTATCACTGACGGAATACTGACGGAATACTGACGGAATACTGACGGAACAATAAAACTGACGGATTATCCGTCAGTAACCGTCAGTAGAAAATGGCACGTTGACTAAGTCAAAGGCGGCAAAATTCACTGGCGGGTACTGACGGAATATCCGTCAGTAAAAACTGCCACTGACGGAAATTCCGTCAGTAAAATGGAACATTACTGACGGAATTTCCGTCAGTACATAATAATATCAAAGTCAAATTATAAACCAGTCAAACATATTCCTGACGGAAATTCCGTCAGAAATGTTTTCGAAAACTCGGGAACCTGACGGATTCCTGACGGAATTTCCGTCAGTATCTATCTGTTTATGTAAAAAATCGCACGAAGAACTCCGTCATTCTCAATTCATTTTTTCCCCAAAACCTAACCCCCAAATCAATTAAATCCACACTTTCCGACCACCGGCTACCTAACTACCACCGGCTAACTTCCTCTGGCTACCACTTTCCGACCACCACATCCTTGGTAAGTTTAATTAACTATTTCATTCTCTCTCTTTTCTCCTTTTGTTAATTTATATGTTTCTTATTACTTGTTTGTTGTAGATCCGACGACCACCACTAGCTACCTCCGACCGTCGACCGCCGCTACTTGTCGCCGTCGCTGCTTGTCGCTGCTTTGTTTGTTTATTTTCATCCTTAGGTAATATATTTACCTTTATTTTAATTTCGTCCTCCGTCTTAATCATTTGTTTGTCTTTAATTGACGTAGGATAGTAGCCATTATTTTTTCTGTTAATGAAATTTTTGTTGTTAATTTAATTTCGCCTTCCGTCTTAATTATTTGTTTGTCTTTAATTGACGTAGGATAGTAGCCATTATTGTTTTTGATAATGAAATTTTGGTTGTTGTTAATATAATTTCGCCCTCCGTCTTAATCATTTGATAATGAAATTTTTGTTGTTGTTAGTAGCTAGTTATTACATGTGTTTTGTATGTTAAAATTATTACATGTGTTGATATTGACTTAGTACCCGTTCAAAAATTACTCGTTAGGAGTAATTTTTGAATAGTCCCCGTTTTGGGACTGTCTTTCTACGTTTCAAGTCACTTAGGTAGTAAACACATAACTTGTAATTTATTAATGAGGAAAGAGTTCGGTAACAATTCCTTTAATGTTTTCTGAATGCATATGTTGAGTAAATATTTATTCAACATTGTGTATTTAGAAAACAAAGGGGAATTGCTGCCGAATTTTTTCCTCATTAATAAATTACAAAGTGGTGTTTGCTAGTGACTTGAAACGTAGATTGATGGGTTTAGGTTGGAGTGATAAGGACCCAATTGAAGAAAATTAATTTTACTTGTTGATGAGAATTATATATATATATATATATATATATATATATATATATATATATATATATATATATATATATATATATATATATATCACAAATTCTCATTTTTGACCGTCGCATATGCGACAGGTTAAGTGTAACCATTTTTTGATAAATAGTGACCATTTATGAATAAAAAGTAACCATCTTTTATGACTTGAAAATGAAATTTATTATCAAGGTGGTCACTATTTAACAAAAAGTGGTCACATTTTGCAAAAAAGTGGGGAATGAGACCGTCGCATAGGAGACTTACTATATATATATATATATTGATAATAATAAATGTTTAATTTACTATGTGTGATTATTGATTATCATTGTTGTTAATTTCGATAATTTATTTATATAACATATATATATTTAAATGTAGATACATAATAACATGAAAAGATTAGAACGACAGTGGATGTATGAAAGATTAGACGAAAAAAGAAACCCAAGCTCATATTTGCAAATGGGGTGAAAGAGTTTAATGAATTCGCGGAACAATCTAGTGAGTTTAAGGATTTAGGCGGTGAAATGAGGTGTCCATGTAAGAAATGCGATAACTTAGCTTTTAAATCAAAAAGGGAGGTTCAAAATCATCTATGGTCGAATGGTTTTACTGATAATTATTATGTATGGAAGTATCACGGTGAGAAACTGGCTACCGAAGAGAGTTCAAGTAGTATCGTATTTAGTGAGAATCAAATTTGAAACTTTGCATTGTAATTCAAAAAGTTTGCTCACGGTGGGTTTATCATTGTATATAGCTTTTACTTATGGCAGGTGGGTTTATCAGACGAATCATAGGTAGCACTAGTCGATCTCGTCGTGCTGATGATGAGCGGAACGAGGAGGAGGCTGCCTTTGATGACCACGAGCAGGAGCAGGAGCAGGAGCAGGAGGAGGAGCAAGAGCAGGTTACGATCCCAACGACACAGCATGAGAGTACGCGGATTATTCTGTCTCGCAATCCTGACATAGGCCATTGGTAAGTGTCTAATTAATATATAAAATACTTTTATTATCGCTAACTTTATTTTATTATCACTTTTACGCTAACTTTTATTATTTTTATTATCGCGTTCGTTCTAATATGTATCTTTTTCAGGTGGGACGACAAGCCGATCAAACAAAACGTTACTTGGTCTTTTATTCGTACCATAGGCCAAGAGTACTTCACCAAATGGAGTGAGGCGAGCCACTACCAGCGTAGGCGGATGTGGGAATACTTTCAGGTATATTTTATTACGGTTCTATCTATTACTAAAAAGTAATTGTTTTCATTCAAAACGTGTAGTTATACAATTTCAGCAGTTACTAACAAGTTGTTTATGATGAAATAGTATCATGTCAACTCGGTCGAGCCGAACTATGACCCGAAGCCCGAATGGCAGAAACAGGTCACGAGGCGGATTACCTCACTTGTTAATGGCCTCAAGTATAACAAAAAAAGGCCGGATTGGGTGCCTGAAAGTTGGTGGGAAAACATTAGAAATAGGCCCGAAAGCGATCCCGAATTTGCCAAGAAGTCTAACATAAACAAGGTTAATAGACGGTCAGGTGACGAGAAAGCTTTGGGCAGCCATACTCTAGGCCGGAAGAGTTGTGCTGATGCGTTTAAAGAATTGGTAAGTCCTTTATTTTTTACTTCACAAATTGCATATTAATTATGAAGGATTAATATTGCCGATATATCACTTAATGTTTTTATACTACTTTCAGGTTGATCCTACGCCGTACAAGTTGTTTGAGAAAACAAAAAAAAAAAAACAAGAAGGGCGAGTGGGTTAATCCTAGAGCTGCTAAGACAAACGTAAGTTTGTCTAATAATTACTAAGGAGTTTTTTTTTTATATCCAATTTTAATACTCTTTATTAGCTTCGTTTTGTTTTGATTACTTAATGTTTTTAATTATATAATTTTTTTTTTGTTGGTTCAGGAAGCTTACACCGAGGAGATAAGTCAGCCAACGCCAACTGGCGAGACTCCAGACGAATTCCGTGCATACTACAAAACGGTAGATGGATTCGATAAAAAGTCGAGGCTCTTCGGGATGAGAGACAAGGGGAAAGAAGTGTGGTCTGATCCACCATGCAACAAAAGTGGACGCACATCTTTCTCCTACAATCCTACAGATTACACTCGATTCGCAAGTGAGAATACTCAAATGAAGGAGCAATTGAGTGCACTTGCGAATGAACGAGAACATGAGCGAGCCGCACGACTTGCCCTTGAAGCACAAGTACGGGCCAATCAACAACAAATGGAGAGCCAAGCCGCGCAAATGGCTGCCATGCAAGCGGCTATGATGAAATTTCTTCCCCCGGACTTGTGCAACTTCCCTCCTCCACGTCCAAAAGATGACAACGCGGACGACGGGCACGGTTTTGGAGGAGGTACCGTTACCCCCTTAGGTTAGTAATTTATCATCTACCTAAGTTAGGGAACCCGTTGAATTTGTAAGCTTGTAAATCAAAGTTGTATGAATTTGTTTAACATTTTATGTAATGAATTCTTTTTCCAATTTCCATCGATCTTCCCCTTTATTTTTATTGCCTTTTGTTGATTCCCGACCATGCGGTCGATGTGAGTATGAATTACCGCTTTGCGGTGAACGAATGTATTTTCTGTATTGTAGGTTTTGTTGAAATTTTCACCGTTTAAAACAATGCAAAAAACGCATTGTGGCTGGACAGCAGGCTGCTGTATCCAGCCACTGCTCTATTAAGTACTGACGGATTTAGTCAAGTTAATCTTGACTGTACTGACGGAAATTCCGTCAGTAAAGTCAAGATTTTCTTGACTTACTGACGGAAATTCCGTCAGTAATGTCAAGATAATCTTGACTTCACGGACGGATTTTCCGTCAGTAAGTCAAGATAATCTTGACTTTACTGACGGAATTTCCGTCATTAAAGTCAAGTTAATCTTGACTTTACAGTTATATGACCTAACGAAACTTCCGTCAGTAAGCCGTCAGAAGTCCAATTACTGACGAAAATTCCGTCAGAAGTCTTTTTTTCGTTACCAATTGAAGTGGCGCGCGTTACTGACGGAAATTCCGTAAGTAATTGACTTTACTGACGGATTTTCGGTGTTACTGACGGATTTTTTCCGTCAGTTTCCCGTGTTCGTTTTGTAGTGATAGAAAGGTTCAAAGTTAGACTTGTGGTTAGAGGTTTTACACAAAAGAAAGATATTTATTATTTTGATACTTATTCTCCTGTGACTAAAAGATCAACTATAAGAACTCTTGTCGTTGTAGCTGCCATTCATAACCTTATTATACATCAAATGGATGACAAAACTGCTTTCTTGAATGGTGAACTAAGGGAAGAGATCTATATGTTGCAACCTAAGGGTTTTGTGGTTAAGGGTCAAGAGAATAAAGTGTGTAAACTGAACAAATCACTTTATGGTCTGAAACAAGCACCTAAACAGTGGTATGAGAAATTTAACAACTATTTGGTGAGTAATGCCTATATGGTTAACAATTCTGAATCATGTGGGTATTCCAAAGTGATAGAATCTTATTGTGTGATTATATGCCTATATGTTGATGACATATTAATACTTGGTAATAATTTGGATGTGGTAATTAAAACCAAAGAATTTCTGTCATTAAAATTTGAGATGAAGGACTTAGGAGAAGCTGACCCTAGGAGTTAAGGTTATCCGAAACTCAAATGGAATTTCTTTAAGTCAATCTCATTATGTGGAAAAAGTGTTGAAAAAGTTTAACTGCTTTGATGTTGTATCTGCTAGAACTCCCTACGATGCTAGTATACCTCTGTGTAAAAACCTAGGTAAGAGTGTTTCCCAAGAAGAGTATGCTAAAATTCTAGGTAGTGTGATGTTTCTTATGAACTGTACTCGACCAGATATTGCTTATGTTGTTAGTAGACTGAGTCGTTATACTCATAACCCCAGTAATGAACATTGGAATGCTCTTCGTCGTTTACTAAAGTACCTAAAAGGAACAGCTAATCTTTGTTTTCATTATGGTAAATTTCCTGATGTGTTAGAAGGATATTGTGATGCGAATTAGGTTTCAGGTAACGATGAGATTTGTTCAACTAGTGGTTATGTCTTCACCATGGGTGGAGGTGCTATAATGTGGAAGTCTTTTAAACAGACTTGTATTTCACGCTCCACCATGGAGTCAGAGTTCATAGCTCTTGAGTTAGCAGGTCAAGAGGCTGATTGGTTGAAATACCTACTAGCAGATGTACCAGTGTGGGGAGGATGACAGACACGTATATCCTTACATTGTGATTCACAAGCAGTCATTAGTGTTGCTAAGAATAGTGTCTATAATGCGAAAAAACGACACATTCGAATCAGGCACGCTGCAGTTAAACAACTTCTTGAAAATGGAGTGACCGCTTTGGACTATGTGAGGTCCGAAAGAAATCTTGTTGATCCCCTTACTAAGGGGTTGACTAGGAGACTAGTCGCTGACACGTCGAGGGGAATGGGGCTAAAGTCCTTAAGTTAAGTTAAAGAGTGACACTTGACTAGGTTTAAAGCTCAGTTCCTATGGCGATGTATGATTCATAGCCTTAGCGGCGGTGCTTTTGAGATGCACTTGATGAATTATATATATGCCAGGTTGGATTCATTTCCTTACTGGCTCAAGTGAGAAGTGCTATTGAGAAGCACTTGAGCCATCTACGTAGGTCTGTTAATCATAAGTTTATGAGAAGTCTTGTGAACACACCTATTAGTGCCAAGGTAAACGCATGGCCTCTAAAAGGCGTGTTGCACGTTGAAATCGTGAAACGATCATAATCTGAAGGTATGATATGTGTTGGGGGTTGGGGGGTATCAATCGAAGCTCAGTTAGGAATTCAAATTGCAAGATATTCTCTCACTGTAATTAAGTAAGTTGTTTCTTCATCTCACTAAAGTGTCAATTCAAATAGAAATATATTGATACCTAAGTATCCAATCCTTCCTTTATCCAGAACTGTCTTTCTCTGTCTCGGTCTCCCCTTGTGGGGGATCGTTGGAAATAATTGGGCTTTGAGCCAAGTTTTTCTTTCTTATTGTCCCACACTGGTGGTGAAGTGTAAGTTGTGTGGGTTTATTTATCCCTTCACAACTTACACTATCACTAGTGGGTTAAGGGGTCTTTTGTAGAGACTCTGTGAGGTGTTTAATTCAGCTCGCACACGCACGCGCGGCCGGGATTTGGCAATCGCCCGCGGCGGGCTATGCTTACCTTTTTGGGCCACGTCCGAGTTCTTGTGTTGTCCAGGTTCATTCGTTTTATGTTGACTGACTGGCCGCGTCCGAGTTCTTGTGTTGTCCAGGTTCATTCGTTTTATGTTGACAGAGTCAGTCAACATAACTGTTAGTGGGAGAGAGTCTCACTCCCACTTTCTCGAGTTGTTGGCTGAGTTTTAGGAGCAGTTTCTGCCTCCTGTAACAACTCTTATTTTGCTATAAATACCTGCTCTCTCTGTCTCATAAACACACAACACAACTACTCTCTTCCTCCTTGTTCTTCTGTCTACATACTTTTCTGGGTAAAGAAATAAAATCGTTCCAGGCCTATCAGTCTCGAGTGGGCGAGTCTGAAAGGTGACAGTAGTGTATTGCTTGGGGAACTACCAGTCATTATTTGATCGCCACCACGGTTGTACCGGATTAAGTTTTCAAGGCAGTGGCTCTTTTCCACGTCACTACTACCTTCGGTATTTCTGATCTTTTATCTTTCGTTAGAGCATTTTACAAATAACAATCAACTATGTTCGACAAGAATGCAAGTTATGGTTTTGAAATCACGAATTTCCCCTTACCCTTTTTCATCACTTGAACTCTCTTCATCCCATTCCTTGAATTGTCCACTTTTGTGAGCTGTTTACTGCCATGTCCATCATTTCCCTGGCTAACCACCTTCATTCAATTACAGTCCCAATCATTATAGTCTTCAAAGCAAGGGCGTTCCACCCAATCTCATTACCTATAATACCTTAATTCGAGGTTTCTGCAGTTTAGGGACTGAGATGTTGGACAACAACATTCCTCCTCAACTTCAAGTTGACACATATAACATGTTGATAGACATCAAGACATGTATTGTAAACAAGGCATGGTTCATGAGAAAAGTTGGTGTACATCCCAACGCCATTACTTATAATGCCCTTGTTGATGGATATTGTTTACGTGGCCATATGGAGGAGGCAGAAATGTGGTTGTCAACCATGTGTCGTCAGTTTCAGCACCAAACTCTTTTTACTATATGCCGTCTTGTGCTCTATGTTCCCTTTATTCATTTCAGGCTATTTACATATGCACAAGGTATCCCCTGTATCAGTAGATGGATAAAGAATTGACTTGGAGACGGATATAAATGGATACTCCCATGACTCCATGAGGTATACCTTGGAGAAGCAGTGAATGTGTTATCTTTCATACTGTCCCAGAGGGTAAAGCTAGACGTATCGACTTACAATATTATGATTACAGGACTATGTGAGGAGTGAGGAGGGATTCTAAGTGGTGCCACTGAGTTGTTAAACAAAATGTTAGACAATGGATGCTGTCCTAATGGTATCACCTACAATACTGTTATCAGTAAAGCCTTGGAATTTGTCAGTTTAATGACCGGAAAATGAAGTCAAATCACTCAAGTATGTCTTTTCTGTATCATATGCTTCATCTCTGTTTGGCAAGAAACAAACATTTGAGAGCTACGAAAGATTCAAACCATGACTTAAAAAGTGCCATACAAATTGCCTTCAACTTCCAAATTGGCCCTGTTTCATAAATAAGTGCATTCTTATGGTCCTCATTCAATTGTACAAATTGGATAATCTACGAGTACATTTTCCGTCTCACAAGACAATTTTTTATTAATGTTTTCAATCCATTTTCTTTTGCCTTTATTTTTCATGACAAAATTCAGACCCCTTTAGATTACCCAAGATTGTCAACTTGTTGCTCGTGAATATGTAGGGATCGACGACCAAGGGACTAATCCATGTCTTGGCTACGACTTAGTTGCTTCATTTTGGCTTTGTTCATGTTGTAATTAGATTAACGTAGTGTAGATTGCATAGAATTTACAATAATCCCTAGTGTATAATACTAGGAATATCTTATGTAATAGTCTGATTTTACTTTTGCAAAAAAAAAATGCAGTTTTTTGATGCAATTATCATTTTGAGTCATCCAAAAATTATCTCTATGTGTTAACATGAGCGTAACATCTCCTCACTGAGGTAAATTATGAAGACAATGTTAACTTTTAACTTTTCCGAGGAACTCGATTGCAATGACCCTACGCGTATTTTCTTTTGTCAAATACTTAGAGAGCCTACTCGCTTGAAACCAAATCAAACCATATTCACCATGATTTTAAACATCTGCATAAAAAGTGTTATTGTTCAATTGTTTGTACTTTATTTACTGTATTAAAACATTTTTATTTCCGCTCAAAGTCACTTGTTCTCAATTACAAACAAGATAAAAAATTTAGTTACTAAACTGATTATTACACTTTGAACAAGATCATTACAGTTTCATTTTAGATTTTAGAACCCTAAAATAGTTCTTTTGTACATTGTTAGCAATTTTAACAAAACGACAAGACCGGTTTACATCTAACACCCTTTCTCAAAGAGATTGGAGACTGTCATACTGTTTTGCAAAAGTATTCAAATACTATGACATTTTGATCTAATACTCCCTTGCGAAATTTATTTCAAAATCGTTTCACATGAACTCCATAGAATCTCGTATTCATACAAACTAAAGATAGTTACTAATTCACCAAAAAAAAAAACTTAAGATAGTTACTTAGAACAGTTTTATAAGATCCTTTGTTTCATTTCAATGTAATTTTATAACATGTAGTTAGATATACGAGGTAGCTTCGATCTGGGTGTCAGAGTCCCAACTTTAGTTATACTAAAATTGCGACTAATTCAGGAACTTGGCAGCGATGACAGCTCGATCAAAGGCAAAATCTATCAATCCGCAACCACAGTATCTCCAGTTTAATCCTCCATGTAATTGAATTTACCACTTCCCAATCTATCCTCACGGATATATACACACAAAATATAACAGTACACAATTTTAAGTTCCGACTTACTGTAATTTTACAATAACGTGAGAATTCCAGCAAAGTTTTACACAGGTCGATTGATCAAAACTGCATTGATGCTACACATCTGTACAGATCACAAAATATAAGATTATTTAGCATTTGACACACACACAGCCACCATTCTGAAACAAGAAACAAATAGGGTAGAGTATTCAGCAAACACACTAAAATCCTCACATCCACAGTTCCTTTATTCTGAAACAACTTTGGGCCTAATCTCTATGCCTTCAACAATCAGCCCACTCTTCCAATTCCCGCCCTCGATTTCCATTACCGACATCTCCACGTCGCCGTCTTCACCAGCCTGAATTGTCACCTCCCCCATTGCCGCCTCTAGCCACCCGTCTATCCTCTGTTTTGGGACCATTTTATCTTCCTCTCTCTTAGCTGCTGGCGGGACCTCAAAAAAGGGACTCCGAATGCGGTTGAAGAGACTCAGACGTCTTGGTCTGATTTGGTACCTCTGATTACGATCCTCCTCATATTGTAAATATACCTTTCGGGACTCTGATTTGCTACCTTGAGTTTTAACCGACACCTTGACCGGGGAATAGAAACCGTAGGCAGCGTCTGTCATTTTGAAGATGAAGTAGGCAATGTAGGTTGTGTTTGGAGATAACATTGATGATTTGATTCTTCCAGTGATTTCAAGCCAGCAAACAGAGTGTAGCTCTGCTACTTCAGGAAACCTGCTGGCAATAACCGGCATTAGAACTGAGGTTCAACAACGAGAATGACCAAAATATTTCCTATATAACTAAACGAGAAATATTACAGGGTATCAATATATCTTCCTCCGACTTTTTCAGGTCTCTAACAACAGTTAATGTTTTTTCTCTGCATTTATCTTTTTGATTGAAAATTAATTATTATTGATGGTAAATAGAAAGATTTTAGTACTACATTATAAATTTGATATTCTATTGTGAAGTAACTGTCATAAGATGCAATCTCAACGCAAAATTTTTATTCATATGGAATTAACAGTACACACAGAGATAAAGAACAAAATGCCTCAAATCTGCTACGACGTTGCGGGAACCCTTGAGTATTTGGGTAATGGCCATAGTTTTTAGTATATGCAGTTAAAAGTAAAATTTCCAGAAGTCAAAGACGAAGGTAATTGTGAAACAAACAGGAATAATAAATCCTTGGTTCGGTTTAATAGGGGAACAGTCTCCTTAAGACTTAGCATGTCATAATTCACAAACAAATTATATACGAATAATGGAGATAACACGAAGGATGATTGATATACCTTGACTCGGGAGAAGGGTGGAATGCCCAATATCTTGGTGTATCACCCCATGTAATGCCAAGCTCCC
Source organism: Heliosperma pusillum (assembly GCA_022085475.1). Classification (NCBI taxonomy): domain Eukaryota; kingdom Viridiplantae; phylum Streptophyta; class Magnoliopsida; order Caryophyllales; family Caryophyllaceae; genus Heliosperma; species Heliosperma pusillum. Next base: position 111,144 of record JAIUZE010045643.1, on the reverse strand, counting down.
TCGCAGATATAGTGAAGCATTTTTTACCCGTTGGTTTATCCAGAAAGAAACTCTGTTGACGACAAACATCATCTCATTAAACACCTTGCGATAATAAACAATGTTTCAACGAAGCACCCTACAATTCCGTAACTGGACAAGGTTCGACACAAACAGTTTTGACACGCTTTGTAGGAACATATCACTCAGTAAAAGTAAGAGAAAATAGGTCAAGTGGACTAAGTAACAAACTAGAGTAAATAAAAGCCGCAAATCAAAAGACACAATTTAAACCATCAATTCTTTGAAAAGTAAAGAATAATGACAACTAAGATGTGTTATGTTATAGGAGCCTTAGAGAGGAAGCTATCAAATTCAGAAATATTTTGTGTGTCAATAATGGTTTTGAATGATAAGTGCGCCTTTATTTGCTCAATGCTTTTGGGATGCCCTCTCACTTGTACAGTGAACTAAATGTAATTAAAACCATCAGGCAAAAGTATGATTAAAAGTTTATGTTTAAGTCAAAAGGCATATAACAAAAGTTAACTTGTTTTTTGTTTGACAAAAAGAAAAAAAAAATCCGAATAAGTCCATTACTTAAGTCGAGAATGTATAGGCCAAAAAACCCATCTTTTACTTTGGTGGAACAGGTTGAATTGCTTACCCCAAAACCTCCGTTGTCATTACAAATTCTCATTTGTGACGGGTATATACGACGGGTTAAATACTACCCATGTGGTGGATAAGACAAAAGCAAAAGTGCGTAGGGAATAGAATAGCATACTGTTTCGTGTAATTTACCCACGTGGGTAGTACTTGACCCGTCGTAAGCTTGTGACGGATATGTCCGTCCTAAGAGAGACATTTTTGTCCAAGGGAAAAGGCCTTATCAAAGAATTAAACTATGCATTTTAACCAGACCAGAAAAAGGTTTCTAACGTTGTGAAAATCACATGCAACTTGAACATAATAACCAAAAAAAAGAAAGAGAAAAAAAATCAGAAAGTCTCCTTTCAGACGGCCCCTCTCACAAGGAGCAAGTGGAGGGATAAGTGGGAGGCAAACCGTCCACTTGTACCGCGACTTGTCCTTTGTGAGAGGGGCTTTAAGACGGGTCGCCCCGTCTTAAAGGAGAATTTGTGAAAAAAGATAACTGGTGGTAGGTTAACAACATGGTTTAGAATGTTTGATTTTTCTGTATAATTCTACATTAATCCACCATCATAAATCATAATTGAATTCAGGGAAGTTTCAATTGATGATTAAAATGACTGAAATTGAACGCTGCACCAAAATAAATTATACAACAGTAGTATAGATTATTGACAATTATTTGACCGGCATAAGACGACAGAAAATGTGTGTCTATGAGAATTTGTGTTTTTGCAGTGATGGGACAATAATAAGATTTAATTGGACATGAGATACGGTCTGAATTGTATGTTGGTTTAAACAAAAAACCCATCTGAAACAAATAATTAAAATTAAAAAAAAAAAAAGGGACCTTGGTTTGATTATCGATAAGAAGGGGATGATTTGCAAGATTCAAAAATAAGTCCTTGTTGGAAAGGGAAACCCGTTTAGCATCTTTGGAGCGAGCGAGAATCTGACGGTAATCCTCGGGTAGAAAACGAGTCCATACGGCATCGGAATCAGCTGCTGACTTGAATATTTTGGAAACGGCCGAAAGACGAGAAGCGTCACGGGGTCCTGTCAATGATATGGCCGCTGCGATACATCCTTCCGGTACCGCGTAGAATAAATCTATGTCGCCGCCGCTGCATATCATTTTCTTTTTACCAACTTCCTCGTCATCCTCTCTTTTATTACCATTCATTTTTATATTTAATAAGAGATATTAAGTGCGGTGAAATGTGAGTTTGGGAGAAGACAGAGTATATATAGGAATCAAAGCGGTGGGTTGAATGTTGGAACGTGCTACTTGTTCTTACTAGGAAGCTTAGAGGTTAAGTTACAATCACTACTTACCCAAACCCCAAAAGGGGATCTCATTCTCTTTCTCACCTTCATTTTTTTATTTCTTTTCTCCAAACAACTAATTCTCTTTTTTCAATTTTCATACTCTTCCATCACACAATTTCTCATTTAAGTCGATAATATGATAACTCTGTTAAGCTAAAGATAAATCAAATAGTTCGAACTAAATAAAAACATTACTTATATGTATACATACATGTTATAATACTTGACCCGTTTTAATGTTAAGATAGATGTATCCATCTTAAAAAAGACTTGTTAATTGTATTACGCTTGACATCTAAATCTCACACATTTTCCACCTCTTTTCTTCCTCGTTTCACACATTTTACGTAGGTTGTCTTATTTATACTATTTGACATGTTTTTAGTTTAAGTCAAATACACACGTCTCAAACGAGAATTTATGTGAGTTGTAATATACTTGTTGGTATATTTTATGAGTTGATAACAAAGTTTTTGGATTTTGTTATAAAGTTTGTGAGGTTTAGTGTGAAATTTTTGAGATTCTCTTTTTATAATTGTCACAAATAATATTTTAGTCATGACAAAATTTCCCCCTTGGTTTCATCATGTCATGTCGATTAAATTCAAGTACAGTGACAAGTCAACTAAATACAAATATCCCATCACAATACTTTATTCAAGTTTTTCTATTTCAAAACTATTCCTGCCAAGTTTGCAAATCAAATTCAGCCTTCCCATTTTCATTTAATAAGGATATTAATTACATAATAAGTAACTAGTATAGACCCCGTGCAATGCACGGTTTATATAGAAGTTACTTAAGTGTATTATACTTATAGATTTAAACGTAAAATAATTTTTTTTTATCAGATTTCTCATCCTAATCACATTTTGATCTGAGAATTTTTTTTGAAGACATAACTAATCAAACAACTAACGATATCATTTTGATATTTCAATGAAAACAGTTTTTCTTAACATGAACCGAATTGTATCAATGTATGAATTTCACAAATTAGTTTAACCATTTTTGCGGTTATGAAGTTAGTATTAATAGTTTATAATTTTGTTTTATACGAAGTGTAGTTTATATTTTAATGAAAATATTATCATTTGTATCATTTTAATGACAATATTACATTTTTAATTTAATGAAAAGTTTATAATTTAATGAAAATACTATTAATATAACATAATAAGATAACTCTTCATTTTGTTGCCTTTTTTAGTGTGTGTATTTCGGAGGGAAAATTAATGGATAGACTTATTCTTTTAGTATAAGGGGGATTATCTCGAACATGTAAGCAATATTCTAATTACTTTTTAGTACTTTATTCCCTCTTTTCATTTTTCTAGTTTCCTAATATGCGCCTTTATAACAGCAAATTAAAAAGCCTCGCGCCTTAAGGGGCTACCTCTTTGCCCATTGGGAACTCTGACCGTAGCCAGTGATAGAGTAACATAGCATGCGCCTTATTATGGTCTGACAAGGTGGCTCGCGCCTCTTCTGACTGCCACATACTTTCGTTTCCCTTCTTTTTAATTACTTGTTCAAATCATCTCCCTACTACAGTTAAATCCAAACGAATCGTGGGACATATTAATGAGTGAATACATTTTTCCTCCAATTTTTATTTTCCTTATTTTTCTTACTTGATTTCTTTTTTGGGTTAATTAATGAGAATACTCCAAACTATTAACGGTCTTCTTAAATTACTCCAAACTACAATATAACTCACAATATACTCAATTATTACCCCTCTTATCTTCTAATAGAATTGTGTTTTTTTTTAACCTGGAATAGCAGGTTAACTTCATTTTTGCTCGTTTTCATTGTATTCATCTTCTCCCTCCATACATACCCGCAACATCGTGTCTCTTTCAATTTCCCTCCATTTACTTCAACAATATTTAATTTCCCTCCATTTCCCTATCAATTATCTTCCATTAATGAACATACCCGTCTATTTTCATTGATTTCAATCCTTATCAAATTTGTACAACTTATAAAATCCATCCAATTACCTTAATTTAACACAAAAGAAAAAACATACAAATCAACTGTTCCCCTAAGTCCTATCAATTTACAATGTTGTTGTGCTATGAATCTATCAATTTCTTTCAAAGGAGAAAAGGAAAGAAGCTATACATTTAAAGATTAATATTCACTTAACATTAAAATCAAACATTGCGAAAATGCGAAAATCAAACAAAGATGTGCGTCGCCTTCATGTCGTCGACCACCGCGAACGACTTCGTGCATTCATCTCAACTGGTGGTGGAGGGTTTTACCCCTCTTTGTCGTCGTCTGATACCCCTCCACCACCAGTTGAGATGAACTTTTAAAAACCCTAGCTACCCAAATCAATTTCGTGATATATACGGAGTATTAATTTGGGTTTAGGGGGTCGTGGGTGGTGTCATTATGACGGTTGAGAGTGGGGCTCAGGCGGTCAGTGATATGCGCGTAAGTGGTTGTGGGTGGACTGGTATTGGTGATTTGCCATTGATAATGGCAGCGTGTGTCATGGGTGCTTTTGCAAAGATAATGAGTGGGATGACTTGCTAAACACCTAGCCGGTTACCCGAGTATAGTCCGAGAAGAGGAGGTTAATACTATAGTTTATTGTGAGTTAAACTATAGTCTAGAGTATTTTGAGAAGTGGGATAATATTTTGGAGTATTCTTATTAAATAACCCTTCTTTTTTTTCATTCCATTTTGATTTTAATAAAAAGATAATCAAGGTTCATACTTTTGATTTTGTAAATAGATGTTTAATATTCGTTCACATGATAATCAACTTAAAACACAACTTCGACATCAATTCCTTGTACATTATTAAATAAATTATCTTAGTCAAACTTTACATGTTAGGTTAAATCTATTGGATGCGTGCATTCATGCATTTAACTCATTTTATCAACTTTTGCACTTAACGGCCACGATTGATTAGTAGAGGCCGCTTTGAGCGGGCATGGTTGTGTGTTCGATTAAAGAGCTTCTCAGTATGTATCCTCACTCTTTACTCATGAACTTTGGATAGGTGGATGGCCGTATCCATGGAAAACGAGAGTCAATCTAGACATAGGATGCTAAGGGGAACAAGTCCCTATCTTTAGTATCTATGTCAGTGTTGCTTTGTGCTTCGTTTGATCGAGGTATAAAGTTGCTTCGAATGGCTTGCAAGCACCCAGTAATTTCTTGGTGGCGACTTCATTAAATCATATTCCGCTCGTATCGAGAGCTTCATCGAGACGAAACCGACCGATCTAAAGCGATCAAGTTATCAAAAAACATCTATGATCCTGAACATGGCTTTTAAACTGTCCTACGTTCGCAGTCGGGGGTGCTGGTGGGGGTGGGGGATGTCGACGCCTTTTCGGATACCATCTCGCTAAATGAGATAGTGGACATCATAACAATAGTAGAACAATTTAAAAGCTTTTTTAAAGAATTGATTTAATTGAGTTACAACAAAAAACTTTATTAAATGAGTCCAAACTAATATTCATAATTAAGCGAACGACAGCTATATATATGGTTGTAAGCGAATAGCCCATCCCGATCATGCATCCATAGTAATAAGCCAGAAGATTACACTACTTACCATTTGAACGGAAATAATAAATGGATCATAAGAGGCCACCAAACTTAAAAGAGTTGGGTTGACGATACATGCACACACATGCGAGCGCGCACGCACCCTTACAGATTATGAATTGAGAAATTGATTCTTTAGATTTCGGTTCTTGCAGGCCTATGCTAGTCTTGGCTAGTGTTCAATGGGGATGTACTAGTCTTGCTCCATTTGTTCAGGCTTAATGTGACTACTTGTGCTAGTCTTAGTGTTGCATTAAGTTTGATTTAGCGAGGTTAATCGTTGTTGTTGGAGTGAGTGTCCTCAACAATAGTGCGATCACTTAATTAAATCTCGTTCAAAATATTCATCAATTGGTTTCGCGATTTTTTCATTCTGCCTGAAGGCTCCGCTCAAAGATCTAAGCGAACGTGAGACATAGTTACCTAAAGTTCATTTCATGGCTCGGCAAAGTGCCAATAATAAGAATACAAAGGGATGATAGATATTATAGTCAACTGGTTAACATTAATCGGTAACGATTGGCTTGCTAGAGTTTGACGTTACTGTCGTATGACAGTGGTGATCAGTTGATCCCTTAAGGTCACACCTATATGACCATTCCCTTAATTGAAAAGTTAATTAATTGTATATCGATACGGATTAATTAAATCCTTAAATTGAACAAATTTTATTTGTGAGTGATAATTTTATGTCTTATTGTAATGAGATAAATAAGACACAATTTGGTAATTCAAATGTTGTATTACTAAAATTGATTATTGTTTATGAAACAAATTGAGATAAGAAGAATTGGTTAATTGTAATCACAAAAGGTTGTGGATTATATTAACTACTAGTTTTAAACCCGTGCAAAAAATGCACAGGTCGTAATAATAGGCGTCATGACAATATATATAAGTTAATAATTAGATATTCGACGTAGATATAATTTAAATAACTAATCACTGCCATTTGATGCAACATATGTTACAATGTGTATATGTAATCTAAAACATTTTTGTACACAAAATGCACAGGTTTCTTTTGGAAAAAAGCAAGCAAAATATGAGTTATGTTATATAAATATATTTTTATAAATGAATATCACTAAATTGAAAAACTAATTAAAAAATTAAATTAAAGGGAAATTTATTTAATGAATATAACATAATATTACAGTTGAACCGATATACGTTAGACTAAATATAAATCTTCTGCACTTGATGGGACTAAAAAGTAGCGACCATGTTATCTCGACACTAAGAAAAAAAAAGCATTATAATATGAAAGTTGAACTACAACGTTAATTTGAAAATTAAACGTTGAGCCCAAATTATTGATCGATTTAACAATTACTATTGGGCAGTTACACTCACTACCCTAAAAACTCGTACGATTATATAATGAGCTTAAAACACTAACAGTAATGTGTATAAACCCTAAGGCGTCAGTTAATTATTCTAACTCTCAATTCTCAGCCCTCACCCCCTTTCTTTCTGCCGCACTCCATGCTACTCTTCTTCCTGTTCACCGTACCCCTTCATCTCACTTTATCATCCTCTCATCATGCTTCTTACATACTCCTACATATCCTTTATGAATTTTTATTGCATGATATATTGACATCAAATTTGTTGTACTCCGTGTAATCCAAAGCTGATATACATATATTTTATATTCAATTGTCTATTTTAAAGTGCATATTTTTCGTTTTTAAATTATTATTTTTATGTCAAACTTTAGTTTTGCAAGGATTTCTTCACTTGCTGTAATTGTTATTTAATAATATAATTATTTCAGTGCTTTTTCCAAATTTAAAAAATTCTTATTTTTACTTGCGAAAATTTAGTTTTATGTTGTAGCATACTACTAATACCATGATGATTTTATTTTTTAATTTAGTAAATAAATATATTTACAATGACTAAGATTTGTTTTCGACTCAAAATAATATTTCCATAATTTTTAAATAAGCAGATCTGGGATTTCGTAATGGTGTACAGGAGTGACGATTTTTATTTTTAATATCTATCAAATCTATAAAAAGGAGTGTTTAATCAATTTTTGTAATTGTAATTTATTATTTTATATTTATATCATGTTTTTTTAACATATGCATAGACATATATAGATTTTCCCCCATTTTAATGTATGTAAATTTGAGCATATGAATGTATGCATATCTTATAATTTTAATATATGAATGAAGTGGACATTTTTGTAGAAATAAAAAGTAAAGTTTCTTTAAAAAGAAAAGCTCACATTTGATAATAGAATACTTGATTTCGGGTTCATATAATGTTTGTAATTTTTAAATTGATTCACGTTAATTTATAAATTTTTAATTGATTCATGTTTTACAGAACTTGTATAGTTCTATAATTGAATTAGATTTTATAAAATTGTTGTATAGAGTAGAAATCAAGAAATAAAAGGTATAAGAAAGAAGGTAGAGAATAATTAATTAAAAAGGAGGAGAGAGAGTAATTAATTAACAAAAATGCGTGATGGTGGGCTCAATTTATTTTTTCATTCCCTTAAATTATGCAACCAATAAGAAGCCCCTTAAATTAAAAAGGAGTAGATATTTTATTTGATCCATTTATACACATGTAATTATAAATTACTAGTCAATTTGTTAAATGTAATTTATGAGATATGAAATGATATTTAATTTGTTAAATATGCATTAAAATATCTAATGATATGTTCCATGCTACATGACATACCAAATTACAAATGAGAAAATGTGAAAGATAAAATGGAGTCCATATTAAGTGGGTATACCGTTTTTTGTGGGCAAGTTTTAGGTTGTTGTGATTATTATTTTAATTGTTAAAACACAACCATAATGCCTAGATACCTAGACCATGGCCTAGTATTTTGATAAGAGCAAAAGTGGAAGCATTCTTGGGACTCCCCAAGGGCATGAGAGCCGGCCTCACTCCACCCCACCCACATTAGAATAAGTTCTCATTTTTCTCATAACAACTTCTTCTTATGCTTATCACCTTATTCTCTCATAAAATAAGTTTACGAAATCTTTTGTTTGAAAATCTAGTATTACATTCATATTACTATAGTAGTAATATAATTAGTATTAGATTTATGATTTAAGGTATCTAATAACATTGTATAGTGAACAATATTATTAGTACTAAGGGTTTGTCTTGGGTGCAATCAAGAGGAGTGTTTCTACATTAGAAACTTGAGTTCATCCCTCATCTATTAGCTCAAGAATAAGAGTAGGAAGGAGTCTTATCTTGTGCCCAAATTCGTTCAAATCAATGTAAGGAAACTAGTTTCTTCTTCTTGCTTGCTTATTTTGTTATGCATGCATATGATCAATATAGTTTAAGAGTAAACTATTAATAGAATGATATTAGAAATGTCTAATATTCAGTTTAAGTAACTAACAAGTGGTATCAGAACTTTGGTTGTTGCATGCATAATCGATTTATAATTTTTTCGAGTTAATGTAACTTAAAGAAAACTAGTAATTTGTGCTTTATGAGATAAAATCACAAAGTCATTTGCATGTCAATATATTCTGGTCCTATTATGATTTTATATCATTTTGATGATTTATGGAAATTTATATTACTCAAATATGATTTTTAGTGTTTTTATTACATTTTAATGTTTAAATTGATGTTTAAAATGCTAAAAATAGTTAGACATATCTTCTGACCTTGAAATTTTTATACTATCACACATGAATTTTAATTATTGTATGTAAACTTTCGTGAGAATTGGACTTATTTCTCATGATTTATGATTTTTATATGATAAAATGGAATAAATAAAGGTCAAATGATTAAAAATACTTTCGCTTTGAATCTGACCATGAAATTTTTGTATCTTGTCACATGCATGTTTTCCTCGCAGACTGGAAAATTTGAGACTGATGTGATTTGTCTAGCATGATTTATGAATTTGTTATGTAAAAATGGCATAAATAGTTACTTATTTAGCAAATATAGCTAAAATAAATTTCATGTCATGAAAAAACTATTCCTGGTTGCAGAAATATCCCACATTTCAGATCTAAAGTTGAAAATTTAATTTGATTAATTTTCACATGCTTTATGTATTTTATTTGATAAAACCGATAAAGCGCAACCGGTTTTTCTCAAAATCGATTCAAAATTTTTAACCTTGATTTTTTACATTATGAGTGTCATGGAAATGTTCCAGAATGTAAAAAATTTTAAAATTCAAATTTTGAAATTATTGTAATTAAATTTGGATTTATTTGATTAAAATATAATATTAAAGTCTAATTTTGAGCAATTATAAAACAACAAGTTGAATTATTGTCAAAAAATTGAGTGATGCCTAATTTTTGAGTCCTAAATCAGTTGGGATAATTAACTTGGACTTAAATATGATTTAAGTATTGTTTGGTGATTTTAAAGTGTTATTATCACGTATTTCCGTAAAACCGGGTTATATATAATATAGACCGTATAATATGACGATTTGGCATTTAAAATGAGCATGTTTTATACATATTATAATGCTGCATTTTTATTTATGAATGTCATATTTTATTTATGTAATTTTGAATTATGTAATTTTATCCTTGTATGGCCTTAGTTTTAATCGATATTACCCGAAATGTAAGGGAATATTGATTCAGTTGTAATTTAATGTGATATCGTACCACTTTTATTGTATTATTTTATTTTACAAATGTATAATAGGAAGTTATTGTAATTTTATTATATATTTTGTAATTATTTGTAATACCGGAGTTTCCTAAAGACGGCGCCATTCGGAAAGGCGTTCCGAAAGAGATGATATCATTGGGAGGTGTGCTTATGAAGTTCAAGGGACCAAAGGAGTTGGTTTCCGAATTTGTAATAGATTATGTGATTTTCTATTCTTGGAAAGGCCATACTAGGAATTGTATTTTTGCATTTTATTTAATATATTTGCATGCATTGCCAAATCGCCATAACATGACATGCATATTGACCGGGTTGTGTTGCAGTCCCGATACAAAAATAATTACCCACACTTAGGCTAACAACATAAGGAATGTAATTAGGGAAGTAGAGATCGATCCTCAGGGAGTACGTGTTAACTATGAATTGCTATGGGGTGATTTTCAATTAAGTTCGATTTATTTGAGTTGATTGTCTAAACTACTAAAATGAAATAAAATGATAAATATACATTGACGATATTTAAATGACAAGTATGGAAATTGCGATAGAAATAAATCTAATCTAATTGACTGAAAGGAAGGCGATGATAATTAAATCTAACTAAGAACGATAAAATAAACTGACAATATTGAAAAGCTACCTAACTACAACAATAGAAAACTAATAAACTAACCAATGACAATAAAATAAACTATCTAAGAACGGAAATAAAATGACGATAAAATAAACTAACTAAGACGATAAAGTAAAACTATCTAATCAAATTGAAATAGAGAATTAGAAATTCATGTCAAATGATTTAAAAGCTTTATTGATACCAATATTAGAATTACTACGAATGTCTAAGCCTTGTAGCGGTATATTCCTCTCGGATTCGTACCGACTTTTTAATGGGTCCTAACGTCCTCTCAGCCTGGTTAGGTCACTAAACCCCTATTGGTAGTCCTAATTCCCATCCCAACTCTCGTTTCTAAGACGGAAATTGACTAATACAAACAATTGTTTATGGCCACTAAACAAAGTTATAGAATTTGACACAACCAAAGGAAGAAACAAACTAGGTGGTTCTATTGGTATCGACTCTTCTTTTAATTCATTTTAACTAGCAAATCATTTCAATATTTCAATTTTATTTATTGTATTTACATAATGATAATCTTACAATACTAGATTTAATTTATGTAATTAAATAAATTAAGAGGAAAATGATAAGCAAAATTAAACTACGAAATAAAAGTACTAAAATGATTAAGGTGATCAAGATTATAATAGTAATGATTCTAATGATAAATTTTATGATGATTATTATATGTTTAGGCAAAATAAAATGTGACATATTAAACGATATTTTGGTTTCAACTAGATTACTTTTATATGGATTTCCTACCAACAATAATATAAAAACAAGAGTAATGAGATTATAATTCATGGACTTAATATGATGATGAAAACAATACAACTAAAATGAATACTATAAAGAGAAAACAATGATGTCGGAAATTGCGTAAATAAAGGATAGAAAATTACCGGGATTGGAGTACAATTATGTAAGAAAGAAAGCAAAGAACAAATATCCAACCCAATATAATGACAAATGCTTATAAAAACACTAGAGAAGTACTTGGAAATTGCTGTAAAAATAGTCTAAGATTGCATAAACTATAAACTATAATCTAAAACTTATATGAAAGAAATATGTAATGTTGTGTTGTGTTGAGATTGTATGCTAATTGTGTGTGTTTCTCATGAGATGATCCTTGGCTTTTATAGGGCTGCATAGCTGATCTTCTGCGTCCAAATTCGTACCCTAGACAAAGCAATAAACATCCCCATTAAGGCTTGGTAGAAGAAGAGCCAAGAAGAGTTCATCAGCAGACATACCCGATCGGGTATGTGTTAATCCGATCGGGTATGTAACCCTGATGGATTTTTTTGTCTCTTCCAATTTCTTCTTTGGGCACGGAATCCTATGCCTTGGTCTTGGTCAATGCAACACGTAATTGGGCTTGGGCTAGTCTTCCTTTGACTTGGGTTGATGTTTTCCTTTGAGAAACAAAGTCCAAGTCCAAAATGAGTCCACTTGAGGAAGGATGTAGCGGAATCGTAGTCAAATCGTGAAATTGCTATCATCGGTTCCTCGTAAACTTGTATTCTAGTGCCATTGCTCCATAAAGTAAGAAAATATAGCAAAACCGCTTCATTTCCTATAAAACGAGACAAAGCACGCAAAACAACTAGAATAGTAATATTAGCTCGTTAATCACTTAACAAAGTGCATAAACCATATAGAAATCGAGCTAAAACGGGGGATAAATTAGTACAAAATATCGCTTATCACATATTTCTTCGAGTCTTCGACCGTGTCGATTAAATTATCGTTAATTCATCGATTTAGTTCACTTAAACGAGATAGATAATAAATTGACATGACCTCTCATAATAAATAATTGAGATCAAGCCTTACCAAATAGTAGAAGCCATGAATCCCAATTTCGCAAGGAAGTAGGCTCGGCTAACCAGGGTACTAAACTTGTTACGTTGGGTAAGTGGGGTAATAAAGGTTATTGTTTCGAAATTTGGACTGAGCTCAACGGAAATATTCGCGACCGTAGCCGCATGTGTTCCGGGCTTAAGATAAATATTAAAGTAATATTATCGTCCGAGAGTTCTTATGTAGAATCGATTAAAGAGTTAATCCACCGAATTATGTTAATACGGGATGAATGGGCTCACCGTGCCAAGTTGATATGAATTTGGATCTCGGAATCATTTATGATAGTTGGGTAGAGGTCACTATATAAATGCTTAACTTGTTTAAAATGTTTGCAAGTTTAAAACGATAATTGTTAATTATTTCCTCCATCTCCGTTTTGTAGTTATATTTTACTGCAATGGATACATCTCAATCTACCGCACCTATCACCATTGATTCATATCACAATTCATTTGATGAAATTTGCGCTCTTAATAATCTTGATACAACTAGAGAACTTCATTTAGGAATTGGTTCTGACGGGAATCTCAACTTTATTACCTATTCTACACCCCCATGCCAAATATTTTGTTGAAAGAATCTTCGGAAGACAATCTCACCAAAGAGATGCAATCCTTGTCTTTGGAATCAAGGAAAGATCAAGAGGCTAGTGGGAATACTAGCAAGAAAAGTCTTGCACCTAAAAGGAAATGGTTCAAAAATAAGGGGAAAAAGGGTAAAAAGTGTAAGAGAAACGAAAAAGGTAGTAAGACTACCAAGGGTCCGCAAGTCAATGATAAATGCCATTATTGTCATGGCATGGGCCATTGGATGAGGAATTGTTCCATGTACTTGGAGCATATTAGAGATGGACTAGTGATTTCACTCAGTAATATTCCCTCCGAAATTTATTTTATTGATATAAATTATACCTCCACCTCAACATAGGTATTGGATACCGGTTGTGGTTCTCACCTTTGTAATCATTTACAGGGGCTAAGAAACGTGGAGAAGCTAGGCAAGGGTGACGTGGATCTACGACTTGGAAATGAAGCTAGGGTAGCGGCCACTTCAAAGGGGACCTACGTACTTGTTTTAGCAAATGATTTTGAATTGTACTTAAATAATTGTTATTTTGTACCTTATTTGTCTAAAAACATAATATCGGTAGCCATGTTGGACGTGGAAGGTTTTACTTTTGCAATAAAACACAATTGTTGTATGATTTCAAGGAATGACTTGGTCATAGGCCAAGGTAATCCCATTAATGGTATTTATGTTCTTGAGACATCTAACTCAACCAGAGATATCTATAACATTCAATCAAAAAGACTCAAGTCAAGTGATCCAAATGAATCATACATTTGGCATTGTCGATTAGGTCACATAAAAAGACTAGTATCGACTAGTGTAATTAAACCGTTTAATTTTCAATCTTTTGGAACATGCGAATCTTGTCTCCTTGAGAAAATGACACATAATCCTTTTAGTGGTAAAGGGACATGAGAAAGTGAACTATTGGGCCTTATACATACCGATGTGTGTGGACAAATGACTATTTCCGCTAGGGGTAATTATGACTACTTCATTACATTCACTGATGATTTAAGTAGATCTCGGTATATTTACTTAATCAAATATAAAAGTGATGCTTTTGAGAAATTCAAGGAATTTCAAAATGCGGTAGAAAACCAATTGAACAAGAAGATCAAAGCATTGCGATCTGATCGTGGTGGTGAGTATCTTAGTAATGAGTTTGATTCACACTTGAAGAATTGTGGCGTTGTATCGCAACTAACTCCACCTGGAACTGATAAGGGTAAAGTCGCGTCTCCTTAATCAAAGTAAACCTAAGTCACAACTAACTAATAGTCAGCGGTAAGCAAGGTATTGAATCCACAGGGAGGCGGTAGTATTCTAATATGTTAAACTAGGTTTGTCTCTAAGTAACAATTCGGGGTTTGAGATTTGAGTTCTAACTAAAAGCAATCAACAATAACAATAAATAATAACAATAACAATAATAACAATAATAATAACAACTAATAATAAGCAATAACTAATAATAAGCAATAACTAACTAATAAGGTTGAAAACAATGAGATTAAAAGTCTAGGGTCTCAGGTTCACTAGGATTATTGTTCAGGGGTAAGGATGAAATCAACTATCATGCAATAAAGTTATCTAAGGTCACAAGATCGGTCGATTCAATTATGCCCTTTAGATCTACGATTAACATGCGGTCGCTATCATTAAACGAGTTCTATTCAATTATCGTAGCCTATCTTAGTCTTAACCCGGTCGGTGTCAATCCTAATTTGCGAGACTAGTTAATTAATCCTGGCCAGTAATCAAACAACTAGAATTAAAACGATAATCAAACGATAACCATGCAATTGCAATTCAATCAATTAATCTACCCCTTCTAACAATCCTAGATCCCTTTTCAACCCTAGAAAGGAAATTAGCTACTCATAACAATATAAATAACAACAATAATAATTAAGGCAAACATGATTAACAACAATGAAAGGAATAACAAAGAATAATTAAAGAACAAGAAGGTAATTAAATAAATAACTAAGAAGGATTGAAGAATACCGATTACAAGTTGAACTAAAGACAATCGTCTTTGATGAATAAAATCCCGCGGAAAAGTAAACTAATTTAGGGTTTATGAATTAAAGCATAAAAGCATTCAATAGCCTAAGAAAGCATGAGAAAGTATGAAAGACGAGCTTTCCTTTTATAATACAAAAATCTAATTAATTAGGTTAAAGTTTAGGAAAATATGAAAAAGTCGTCGAAATATTGGGTTGCTTGATCGAGCAAGGGTATTTGCTAGATCGAGCAACCTTCAGCCCGACTCGATCGAGCAAGGCACTATGCTCGATCGAGCAGCCTTCAAAATGGCTTGTTTCTTCGTTTTTCTTCATTTCTTTTCCACCGTTCTCGATTCCCGTGCCTAACCTTCTACGATCCGACTCCGCCATGCTCCATATCAACTCTAAAAGCTCCAAATGCATCCAATCTGCATTAAAACATAACAAAAGCGGCAGAATCGATATTCTAGCTAAAATAGCATAGAATAAGCAAGGAAAGACGGTAAATCGAGTTATTTGCAACTAAGGGAAGCATAAAATATGTGTATAAATAATGATCATGAAACTCTTCCAAACCAATCCTTTGCTTGTCCCTAAGCAAAGCACTCAACACTATACAAGGACAAACATACAAATGGTGAATGAAAAACTCAAAGCTAATGTTAATGCACATACAAATCCCAAGCTATCCATATTTATAACAAAGTAATGACCAAGTTGTACCAATAAAACAAATTCAAAGGTATGGGAAAGTAGAAAACGCAGCTCATATTCCAAGATTTTACATGATACCGTAGTATAGACAAAAACCAAATACCTTTCAATCTTGCAAGGCTCAATTTGTCGGATTCTCGCGGATTCACTCATGCACTCATAAGTTTATGTAAAGGTGAGTTTTGTGAAGATAGAAAGAAATAGAAACACTCACTCAACTTATGAAACATGCATGCATTCTAATGTGATAGTAATTTCCCCAACAAATACGCATTCGCTATAAAGTACATAAATCAGGACAAAAAGGGAAGGCTAATGGGCGAAGGTATAGAAGTGGATTGTGCCAAGGCACGTATGGAAATGTGGGGCTAAGACCGGTAGTCGCAGCGACACGTACCAAAACAAATCTACAAGACTAGCACAAACCAACACCAACTAGAGAAATCATCTTAAACTTTGACAACGCAAGAGAGAGATCGAAATTGCTCTCTAAATATGCATTAGACTCTAGTATAATCCCTTTCATTTTCCCTTGAATAATTCAATGAAGCAACATATTTTTTTCATTCTTTTTTTTTTTCATTTTTTTCTTTTGCTTCACAACTTTTCTCAACAAAGGGAATAAATGACACAATTGCCAACATACTTGCTACACCCAATTGATATTCTTTTTGAAATCCCGACCCAACCATAGTAGACAAGTAGATAAGAAAAACATGCAACTGCGACTGTCCCGATAAGGTAGGCAAGTTCTAGGAATGTAGCTATTATATGGCTTGTAAAACAGGCTACAAAAGGCTCAAATTGGCTAAACATAAAGAACTCAATAATAAGGGTATAAAATCAAGTCTTTTTGGCTATGTGAGGCTTATTTAAACAAAAAGAACCACCTTTCCTCATGCACTTATCAAACGAACGCGTATAGTATCAAGAAACGAATGTCACACTTATGCAATTTGATGTTACACATTCCACAAGGAGTACCACACTCAAGCCTAAAAAACAATGAGACCAGTTTATTGATGTTCCTGGCCTAGGAAGCTCTAAAGACCTCAGAATTTTAAGTGGTTTACCAACAAAAATTGGCCAAATCTAATTAGCATAAGGTATGTCAAAAACGGTCAAGACTTGTACTATGAGCTTTGTTTTCAAAAATAGTAAGTCAAAACAATGTACATGGATAACTTATTTGGGATTCAAATGCAAAAACAATGCAAATTATCATCATTGTTATTCAATTCACCAAGACTCGACCTAATAAAATAAAAAACATGTTTTTGGATTTTGTAAATTTTTCAATTTTTATGGATTTTTTTTTCTATATAAACTAAACACACAACATAAATAAAGACTCTCCCCCAAACCTAAATGTCACAGTGTCCTCATTGTGACGCTAACAGCACAACATCACACAATCAACCAACAACAACAACCTAAAGAACACAACTAACAAAAGGGAATGGGGAAAATAACTAAAAGAAAATACAATAAAAGAAAGTACAAGGATAGATAATACCAGTAATTGAGAGAATAAGGGTGAGGTAGTGAAGAACAAGGATGAAATAAGAAGAGGAATGAAGAGAAAATTTTGTGAAAACCCTGCTTTTTAAGCTTCGGACCGGTTCGAACCGACCGA
The DNA here is from genome assembly GCA_022085475.1 of Heliosperma pusillum. Classification (NCBI taxonomy): domain Eukaryota; kingdom Viridiplantae; phylum Streptophyta; class Magnoliopsida; order Caryophyllales; family Caryophyllaceae; genus Heliosperma; species Heliosperma pusillum. The sequence goes on along the minus strand of JAIUZE010045643.1, from coordinate 93,517 downwards.
CTCGATCGAGCAAGAGGAGCTTGCTCGATCGAGCAACCAAAGTTTTCACGATTTTGAAGTTTGCTCGAGTGGCTGATGTGTGGCATGCACGAAAACTCGATCGAGCAGGTGTGTTTGCTCGGTCGAGCAACCCATAACTTCAAGTCGTTCTCTTTTTTTCTTCTTTCTTTCTTTTCTTTTCTTTTCGTTCTTCATTATTAAAGCGACTTCCAATTGTATTAGCTGCAAACACTTAATAGAATTGTTAGATCGCTCCCTCACCGCACTCAAGAAAGCACAACTATATTAACTATCCAAACTAAATCGAATTCAATTATAACATTAATAACTACGCTAAACGAAATAAAATTTACAAATGAATTACAAGTAAATGCCGGGTTGCCTCCCGGTTAGCGCTGGTTTATATCGGTCCCGCACGACCGTGTTACCTCAAAGTCATGGTGGTTTATCAAGAGTGGAAAGGTCGATGGCCTCTCTCACTCCTATAAATGCTTTATCGTAATAGGTCTTTAAGCGCTGACCATTGACTTTGAAAATTCTGCCCTTGTCGGTTTGTAGCGTAACCGACCCAAGCTTGCTCACTTTGGTTTTTGTGAATGGTCTCGACCATCTGGACTTGAGTTTACTCCGTGAGCTTCCAGGTTCAGCATTCCTGGAAATTAAGGCGATCTCCAGAGGATCCCTATCCAAACGCAAAGGGGGACATTCATCAATAGTTAAATCCACAATATCAACCCTATGACATGTCTCTTCTAGTAGAGGGTGTTTCATTGCCTTATCTAGGTTGAAAGTGATAGTGTCATCCCCCACTGTTAGTGTAAGTCTCCCATTCTTAACATCTATAACCGCCCCCGCAGTATGGAGGAATGGTCGTCCCAAGATGATAGGAATTTGGGTGTCCTCGGCCATATCTAAGACAACAAAGTCAACTGGTATGAAAAACTTCCCTACTCTAACCGGTACGTCTTCTAAAATCCCCAAAGGATGTTTAATAGAACGGTCGGCCATTTGTAAGGTCATGTTTGTAACAGTAAGTTGACCCATATTTAACTTTTTGCATATAGAAAATGGCATAACACTAACACTAGCCCCTAAATCGCAAAGGGCTTTATCAATTGCTAAGCACTGCATTCCTCAGTAAATGCAACCGTCTCCACTTCATTAAAGAACCACTTCCTTGTCAATATATCTTTCATGAACTTTGCATAAGCCGGCACTTGAGTGATCAACTCGGTAAATGGTACACTCACTTGTAAATTCTTCACTACCTCCATAAACTTCCCAAACTGTTTATCGAGCTTTGATTTATGTAGGCGTTGAGGAAAAGGAAGTTTAATTACAATGGGCTCGGCTTCTTTGGCTTTGGAAGATGAATTAGAAGGCTTTTCATCCTGATCAGGGGTTGCTCGATCGAGCAGAGGGCTTGCTCGATCGAGTTTTGCTGTACTGTAACTTTCAGAAACTTCCTGAGAAGAATTTGAGCAAATTTTCTGGGTTGCTTGATCGAGCAAGAGGGTACTGCTCGATCGAGCAACCTTGTTTTCAGCCTCTTTTTCGCCTTTTTTCGAACTTTGATCAGCAACTTCCAAGCTTTCATTGGTTTCATCCCTTATCATTTCAGGGACTTTGTAATGGGTTCCACTCCTCAAAGTGATGGCATTGACTTGTTCATGTGGAGGGTGTCCTTGAGGAGGAAGATTACCCTGTTGTTTATGTGGATTTTGAATTGCCAATTGGGCAATTTGAGTGTCAACCATCTTGTTATGAGCTAACAGTTGTGAGATATGAGCATCTTGCTTTTGTTGGATCATAAGATTCTGCTGCAACATGGCTTTCAGTTCCGCCATATCATTACTTGGAGGTGGTGGAGGTGAAGGTTGTTAGAAGTTTTGGCCACCTTGATTGGAACGATTGTAATTACCTTGGGAATTGCGATTCTGAGGAATCACATAAGAAGAACCTTGTTGCTGAGGTGGTGGTGGGGTAGGATTAAGAACATTCTGACTTCGGTAGGAGAGATTTGGATGCTCTCTTGTCCTTTCATTGTAAAAGTTAGAGTACGGTGAACCTTGCTTAAAGGATTGAAAAGCAAGCACTTGATCAACCGTACTCATACACTCTACCGCATTATGCCCCATAGTACCACATCTTTCACAGGTTGGCTCTTGTTGAACCATGGCATGAACCATTTGTTTATTTTCCAAGGATTTTGAAGTTTGTAACTCGGCAATTTTGGCAGTTAATGCCTCCAACTGAGCTACAATGGCATTATCCGTACCTCCTCTCCTCACATTACCTCTACGATTCCCATACTCAGCAGTGTGAGTAGCCATCTCATCAATTAACTTCCAAGCATTGGCATCAGTAGTGTTATTTTGGAATCTCCCATTAGCAGCAGAATCGACAGGTTTTTCTTCTAGTGAGACGGTCTACATCTCTCTCTAAAAATATCTAACTAATCTAATTTTGAATAATCTAATGGGTCTGGTTTGTTTTTGTTTCTTTGACTCTTTTATCCGTCCCCCACACCCCTCCTACTTCTTTTCTTTCTTGTTTATCTCTTCTTGTTGTTTTCTGCTTTTTCTGTTTTAATCAAACAACATGGCAAAAGACGCGTGATTGGGAGCCTGGGCCGGTCAGCTGGCAGCCGGTCACCATACCGTCTCGGCACCTCCTGCTTAAAATTGGCAAATTTATAGAATGAAAGTGTCCCAGCCGGCCTCTGATCATGGCCAGGCTGCCGGTCGACCGGCAGGTGGCCACCTGTTGTTTCTGGGGGTAGGAGAACGAGAATGGTGCCTAGTGGTTGCGTGAACGCCGGACGGAGCAGAGGAGCGGCGACGGGAGTGAGCTGCTGCTTGTGCGTCGGTGGTGTGGCGCCTGGCTCGAGCCATGGTGGAGAGGAGGAGTGCGGGGTGGCAGACGGAGGTAAGCCGCGGTGGTGCGAGTGGGTTGAGACGGACATCAATGGTGAAGTGGTGAAGGAGCAATGATGATGGAGGAGAGGCAACAATGCAACACGGCTGCCTGATGCGGATTGGTTTGGCATTCCGGTTTCGGAATCGATTCGAGATGGGCAAGAGCAGTAGGTCTAGTGCGTTGTTGACGAACTAGCGGAGTCAGAATTTATCCATTGGTGAGCTTGACTATGGCTGCCATGAATGGCAATGGTGGTAGTGATAGGATTTGAAAATTATGAACTTGGTCAAATTCATGACTTTGACTTGGTCATTTTATTTCATTTGCTACATAGTTGACTTTCTTCCTCCGTCTTAGACCCGTCTTAAATTCCGTCTTGCTTTATTTTCGAACCCGATTCCTACAAAATATATATGAGCAAAAATATTAGCAAGTTCTATCAAAATAACAATTATTCGCCGTTAAGATAGGAAATCTAATAATTATTAATTAATATATAAAATGAGCTATTAAGTCGATTAAACACACAAAATCGAGTCGAATAAATGTATAAATGAGGGGTAAAACGAGACTAAAATACTACTTATCAAATATCCCCACACTTAAACCTTACTCGTCCTCGAGTAAGCTCATTATATAAACTAAAGACACGTAATGTAAAATGAGTAATTAACTAACTTATCCTAATAATATCCGATGAGAGGCAATTAACGGGCCTTCTCCGTCTCTTCAACTCACAACGAAACACTATGAGGGGTGGCGTTTTCTTGCAAGGCAAGTGGGGGCTTGCTCAAAATTGCGACACATCCAAACGGTAAGCACGTAGTAGCATTATAAGGATGCATCTAGCAAAAGAATAATCACATGGCTCATCCATGTGACGGAAATATCTATGAGGAAAACCGTCTAAATAAATGCATGATCCTTATAAGCCACTAGTCTCATTGGCAGGGTTGTCGCATACCCTAATCAAAGATAAATAACCCAAACTAGGCTAACAACAAATTAATGTAATTAGGGAAGTAAGGGGTCGATCTCGGGGAGACGGGAGATACTTGTGAATAGTTATGGTTAGAACTCTATCTTGTACGATTGGCAAATGTTTGTCACTAATTAATAAATGCTATAATAAAAATGATAACAATACAATAAAGAAAAGGATCTAGGGATCGGGGTTCACATGCTAATCAATTTAAAAGCAAAGTTGATTACGGGTTTAGAAAAATCATAGTTGTCCAAGTCTTTAAATGGTATATTCCTTTCGGATTCATACCGACTTTTTAACGGGTCCTAACGTCTTTTCATCCTTGCTAGGTCATTAAACTATTCTTGCCAGTCCTTTAATTTTCATCTTGACTCTCGCCCTTGAGACGGAAATTGACAAGTATAAACAATTGATTAAGGCCTTAAATCAAAGTTTATCATGAGAATCAAACAAGAAATATAGACGACTAAAACAATTCTACCCGGAATCAATTTATACTTATAGATTAATTAAACATGTTAACCCTTCCCCTAGAACAAAGATTACTTGTAACACCCAGAAATGTACCCTATTTTTCTAGTAAAAATATTTTACGGACACTTTTCAGTGAAATTTAGTTTTAACCATAAATTTAATTTTTCCGAGTCGAATTTAGAATTTCCGAGTTCGTATTTGGAATTTCCGCGAGATTCCATGAGAATTCCGTCTTAAGGCGAGTTTGACTTTTCTTGACTTTTAAGTCGTCTTTGACTTTTCGTGACTTTGACTTTTGAGCCGTCTTTGACTTTTGTTGACTTTTTCCTTATAAATATCATACTACCATTTAACCTATTTTTCATTCACAAACACAACCCTTTTACTTCTTCCCCTTTCATTTCTTCCTCTTTAAGAAACTCAAAACCTTGCCTCCATAGCTTTTGTCTGATCTTTTTAATCAGCCTAGCCTCCTTCGTATACTACTTGCTCAAATTCATCTAGGTTCGTCTTATTCTTCCCCTCTTAGCTTCCTCTATCCGTATTGGTAATAAAATTACCGTCTTCTCGCTTTTTAAATTATCCGTCTTTCTCAAGGTGAATGATATTCATCTTTTATTATCTAATTGTATGTAGGTGGAGACTAGGAAGGTTTAGAAATCGATTAAAGACGCGTAAAGGTAACGGTGAAGGGTTACTCGGTATCATTTACGTGTTTTACATGCTTTATATGATAGAATTCGTATTAGATTACGATTAGTAAGTTTAGGAATTATGTTATGGATGATGATTGTTGTTATTTGATGATTTTTGATGATGAATATTGATTGTTGCTAGTTGATAGAAGTGAATTATGAAAATTGGAAATGATTGCACTTGTGTATTTTTTTTCTCCGGGTAGAATGTAAGTCCTGGCCGAAGACCGGCTGCCGGTTCATAGCCGCTGGGAATTCACTGCAACCCGACCCTTTTTCGTAGAATGATCATAGCTTCTTCGTACTTGCTTGTTTTGGGTCTTGTGACCATTCGTTGGAAACCGTAAGAGGATAAGCTATAACCTGACTTAGAATTTCTGCATTCCCATAATACTAGAACTCTCGTTATGACCATTTGAAGTGGACCCTTGTTTTAGTTAGTTTCCAAACTTGCGTTTTGTGTGTAGTTGTGCTCCGAGCCGGGGTACCGGCCGCCTCCCTCCACACCGGCCTGGAACACGGCTGTGTTTTCTTCTTGAAATTTCTAAAACTCATAATTTATAATAGTTCGCATGATTCGTTTATCGTATAATTTAACGTAGTGACTTATAATATTCATGTTTTGGATATATGATATTTCATTCGCTTGTATCACATGTTTTGTGACGGTTTTTGCTATGTCCCACTTTGAGTCGGTTTTTACAAATGTTACGGTTTGGGCACTATTTTGTCTTGTGCTTTGTACTCTCATTCCCTTGGCTACCTTCCCGTTCGTAAGGCTGAAATGTCGGAACGGAGAGGTATCCTACTGCTTAAATGCATGTGTTAGTGGGCATACGACGACGTTGTTGGGAGTTGAACGCTATGCGTTGATCGACCCGTCCGTCAAATGTTGTGTACTTGCGAGGTGGTGTTATTTGCATGTAGCGTACCGCTTGTTATGAGGCTTGAGCTCTTTTCCGCTTCTTTCGTGAATTGATCTACCGAATTTGGGGTACTCGGCATATATATTGTAGAACTCGATTCTGTATGCGAAAGGTTTTAATTCGCATGTCGAATCGGAACACGTTATATGCCGAGATCCTTGCCAGGTTTTAGACTAGGACCGTATTATTATCGTCGGCTAACAGGAGGAAATTAAGTCGACATATACAAATGAGCATCGCGTATGAGTTCAGGGAAATGTGATCCCGTGGATGCCTTTAATCATACTTGCCATGTACACGATGCTAGTGCGTTTCATTTACCGTGAAAGTTGTCGTCTTGTGTCGTTCTTGAATGCGTGATTTCATGATATTGTTCATGGTCATTGCATGATTGGACACCGTCATTGTCTTGGTTCGTGAATGGATGATAATATGTTGGATTTATTGTGATCATCGCATGACTTGACTTGGTTTGTCTGTCGAGTCTCAATCTTATCAATCTTATACCGCTAACGGTGAGATGCAAGCCCTAGTGAGCGTATTCGGTTGCCTAAGAGTGTCCTTCCCCGAGTCTTTGAATAACATGATGGTTTCGGATTTGATTTCCACATCATCTTATCATTATTTATCGAATTGCCTATCTATTCTTATCGTATCTCACATGTATATCTATATATGCATGATTTTACTTTTGTATTTCCTTATATGTACGTTTAATGTGATATGGCTGGGAGAACCCGGAGTTACTCCCCACTGATTGTGGCGTTCATGTTTTTCATGAATGAACAGGTTGCTTGCATGGATGGCTTTTTGCTTATGCTATTTTGGGTTCGGGTGTGAGCTAGCGGGCGTTGTCCCTGGATGAAACACCTCTAGACGTTGTTTAGCTAGTTGCTAATTACTTTGTCTTTTTTTAACACTTTGAGAGACTACGTCTCTTGTGGTATTTTTATTTAGTTTGTAATATTTTGACACTCCTCGTATTTTTCTATCTTGCATGTATAAAGGTTTTTAAAATTATATTTCCGCTATATAATTCACATGCTTGTATGTTTTATATTTCCGCATTCGCGAGGGTTGTCACATTACTTATGCATGATTAACAATGAAAGGGAAACTAAGATTATAAAACTAAGAATGGTAAACATGATAAAGGAAATACTAAAAGAAAATGAAACTATAATGTAAAAACAAGAATAAGGATTACCGGAAAGGATGAGCAAAGATTGAAATGGAATAGGAACTTGAATAGGAAAATGCAAACCCGGAAACTAGAATTCCAATTACAAGTAGAACAACTACAATTGAAGGAAACTTAGAACTAAACTAGACTAGAGAAAAATAGATCTAAAACTAAAACTACAAAATGGAGAAAGAAAGAAAAAACTAAACTAAAGAGAGAAGTGTGAAGAGAAGTGTTTGTAGGTGTGTTGAGAATTCTGTGCTGAGGCTCTCTTCTATAGCAGTAGGTTTCGTGGGGGAGGGGTCATGCATTCATCACATAGGACAAAAGGAGGTAGTCGAAGCAAAAGCTCGGATCAGCAAACATACCCGATCGGGTTCACCACATACCTGATCGGGTATATTGTATTCTTGGTGCTTTGACTTTCGTTTGATCTTCCCTTGGCATTTGACGTGATTTGTCTTGACCCCATTGACTTTAGATCCGAATGGGGACGTAACTAACACCTCTTGGGCCTTATTTCCTCTCCTATTTGAGCTTGATCATGTCCCCAAGGGTTAAGGGTCGGAGCATGAGGTTTGAGACGACTTCCGTCGACGAATAGCAAAACCGTCGCAACTTGTGCATATGAGCTCGGAATGACTTGAAACTTGTTCCCTTTGACTCGGAACCTCTAGATCTTTATAGCATGCCATCTTAACCTCACGTAATCGTCCTTCTTAGCTTCTCCTTGCTCATATTTCCTTCAAATGACGGGATTTGAAGTAGAAACGACTCAATTCCTACAAATGACATTAAAGCACGAGAAATACTGCAAAGGAGAGATTAGCTCATAAAACCACTTCTTAAAGTGGATAAACCATATCAAATCGAGCTAAAATGAGGGGATAAAATCATACAAATTAACACTTATCAAATTCCTCCAAGCTAAACCCTTGCTTGTCCTCAAGCAAGCATACAATAACAAACATGACAAGGACAAGGGCGACGAGCAACAATCAATCCAACCAAATGCAAATCCCATCAAGTAGCTTTTAGAGCACAATGAAACACATCCCGAAACAACATGGGCATAGGGAAAATGCAAAACATGGTTGAGATTTACATAACGGCGCAGCATAAGGAACATCAAATAGACTTTTCGGCTCTTGCATGATCTTTTGACAATGGACTCTCACGGTGCACTCAACACTCAAATTTTTATATAAATCAAGGAAATATTATTTTATATTTGAGTGGCACTCTCCTATCTACGACTCATGAGAATGCGCCCGCAATCTAATATGGTAAACATTCCAAAACTACAAGTCAAAACAATCATGAAAAGCATAGAAAGAAGCCAAAAGCAAGAAGAAGGCTATGGGAGATGGGTAACAAAGTGGACAAATGAATTATGGTAATGTGGAGCTAAGGTCAAGCTAGCAACATACCAATTATGCAAGGATGCTCAATCAAAACTCGGAACCATTCCCAAGAAAATAAAACTAAGCCAAAAATAGCAAATTGGCTTATACTCATGGCAACACAAGAGTGAATTTCCCAACTTTTTGAATTTCGGATCATGGAAATAACACTCACAACTTCTTCTTCTTTTCATAAACCATTTTTTTTCTTTTCAATACATGCTTCTTTCTTTCTTTTCATTCTTTCATATTCAACATCATTTTTTTTCATTTCTTTTTCTTTTCATTTTTTTTTCATTCATTGTTTTTTCATTGAACTCTCTTTTTTTTTTCTTTTTCTTTTTCTTCGGCACGGCAATCAGTAATTCCGTCCAATCAAGATCACTTTGACATAACTTGAACAATATCCCAAATGAGCACCCAAACACAAACGGTATAGCTACTAACTTAACAAGGTAGGCAATAATTTTACATGTAGCTAATGAAATGTCACTACAAAAAAAAATTTGAATAGCGACGGAAAATTCCGTCGCAAATACCCTTAAATCCGTCGCTAAAAGGCATTTGCGACGGAATTTCCGTCACAAGTACTCCGTCGCAAAAATTTGCGACGGAATTCCCGTCGCAAATTCCGTCGCAAAACACTATTCATTAAAAAAAAAAATTTTTTTTTCTTTTTTTTTTTCATTTTATCTTTTCGCGCGTGAATTTATCTCGCGCAATTTTTTTAACCGCATGTTTTTCCGCTTCAATTCATAAGTCACATATTCAATGTAAGAAGTGAAGGATTTTATATAAACATAAGAAATGTGCTGTTTTTTTCCGATGTGGGATGGATTTGCGACGGAATTTCCGTCGCAAATCCATTAATCCGTCGCAAATATATTTTCCCGCGCGAACCAAAAATTCCGCGCTAAAAAAAATTATTTGCGACGGAATTTCCGTCGCAAAATCCGTCGCAAACACTATTCACAAAAAAAATTTTTTTTTTTTTTTTTTTTTTTTTCATTTTATCATTTCGCGGGTGAATTTATCTTGCGACGGAATTTCCGTCGCAAAATCCGTCGCAAAATGATGTATTGCGACGGAATGCAATCCGTCGCAAAACATCCGTCGCAAAACATCAAAAATTCCGTCGCAAAGTCAATTTTGCGACGGATTTGAATTCCGTCGCAACAAATCCGTCGCAAAATGCCTTTTTTGTTGTAGTGTGAAACAATGTGAAAAGGGGCTAAATTTAGGTAATGGATTCAAAGTGAATGGCTTCAAATGCTTTTAAAATCATGAATGTAATGCTCACTAGAAATGGAATGAAAACCATACTTGTGCGTTTTTGATGTGACGCAAATCATAAGGAGAAACTACACACACCTAATTGGGATCGGGTATAGATGTACCGATCACTGGAGGCTCTACCTTACCGTATATATAGTTTGCCAAAGTCAAGATCAAGCCTAATAAGTCTAAAATCAATCCCTCACCCACTGTGTACAAGACATCCACATGTATGCAAAATCCCGTCAGAAGCGTGAAACATTGGCTAAAAAGCTACAATAAGGGAAATGCGTTGAGGAATGACATTATGCACAACACAATTGGGTGGACAAAACACACAACTTTTATTAAATTATTTTTAATTTTTTGATTTTTTTTCAAATTTTTCAAATTCAATAAACAACTAGACTAAATAAACAACGACACAAACTAAATCCCTCCCACAAGCTAGAATAACACATTGTCCTCAATGTGCGAAACGGGTTTAAGCGCAGAAAACACAAAGAAGGACAACATAACCAACAAAGGAATGGGGGACGACTCAACAAAATGGTAAAGAAAGAAAAGAAAACATACAACCGTGCAGCAGCTCCCCCAAGCTAGCTTGAAAACGGGGGCAAAGTACAACCCAAGCACCAAAGTACCTGTGATGAACAAGCTACTACAATACTAGATAAAATTATTGTCTTATTGTCAAAGCTATTAGAACCAAAACCAAATGAATTATTTAAAAATTAACATTATTAAATTGTCCAACAAAAATAATTTATTTCATAACAAAAATATAATAAAACACGGGTTGCCTCCCGCGAAGCTTTATTTAAATGTCTTGCTAGACTCTTTATTAATGAAAATCATTCTTTGTGCCTTAAAAAGCATGTCAATGCCCTTAGAAGTCGATCATATACCTGCGCATAAGGTATACATAAACATATGTAAGCAATTGACAAGATATAGGCAGGAAATATTGAAGGTAAGAATTGATATATCTTATCATTGTGCGCATGACAAACTTCATAGATGACCACTGAACTGCTCCACTCGTCAGTGGGAGATGGAGTGAAATGTTTAAGATCATGGAACAAACAATTAGTTCCCAAAATATCATTAGTGGACTCTAATTGGGGGTAGGGTGAATCAAAGGAGTGGGAATCAAAAATGGGTGGTTGATCCCACTTAATTTCAAGGCTAGGTTCACAAAACCCAGTATCATTTTCAAATAAATCTGGAATATCCTTAGCGAAGGGATTTTCAAAGAAATCTGATGACTCGATCGACGACTCTCCATTGGAGTCACAAATGGGCTTAACAACATCCTTGTCTAAAGTCTCGACTACCATATGGTCAATATCAATAATGGGGGTCTCAAAATTGTCAAATGGAACGACACTAGAGTGACTTTCAATAGAAAAGGTTGGACCATCATCATCGTCATCTATTAATTCATATGATTGGGGAGAATTAGACTCACATGGGGGGGCTGAAAAAGCATAAGGAAAATTGATTGACTTACTTCTTTTAAACGCGGGTTCTTCCTTTTGCCCTTTGAGCATTTGAACTTGAGCCATGATTTCATTGAGTTGCTCTTGGATTCTCAACCGCCGGTGCGTTTGTTCCACAAGATTGGGATGCCATAAAGTTCAAGAAAATCCAAAGTTCCTCTCCTCTCTTCTGATAAAGACTTCCACCACTCAATTGCATAGCCAGGCTACGACACTCAATGAGCATTCCATGAAGCACAACATGTCTCATATAGGTCTCATCAAGGGTATACCCAAGAGAGATAATATGGTTATAATAGCTATAAAATCGGTCGAGGTATTCATGGAAAGGCTCATTCTCGCATTGTGGAGGTTTGAAATAGATAGTCATTGAGAGAAAATAAAGCAATCCCTTTGAAAGAGAATATTCCTATTACCTGAAAAGAGTCACTATACTACAAGGAAAAGGTGAGAAAAATCTCAAGGAACAAGTGTTCCTCGAGACAAAAGAAAAGAAAAAAAAAAAAGAAAAAGACAAGGTAAAACTCTACTAATCACAAATAAACAAAACGTGCTCCCCGGCAACGGCGCCAAAATTTGACAGGATTGTCGCATACCCTAATCAAAGATAAATAACCCAAACTAGGCTAACAACAAATTAATGTAATTAGGGAAGTAAGGGGTCGATCTCGGGGAGACGGGAGATACTTGTGAATAGTTATGGTTAGAACTCTATCTTGTACGATTGACAAATGTTTGTCACTAATTAATAAATGCTATAATAAAAATGATAACAATACAATAAAGAAAAGGATCTAGGGATCGGGGTTCACATGCTAATCAATTTAAAAGCAAAGTTGATTACGGGTTTAGAAAAATCATAGTTGTCCAAGTCTTTAAATGGTATATTCCTTTCGGATTCATACCGACTTTTTAACGGGTCCTAACGTCTTTTCAGCCTTGCTAGGTCATTAAACTATTCTTGCCAGTCCTTTAATTTTCATCTCGACTCTCGCCCTTGAGACGGAAATTGACAAGTATAAACAATTGATTAAGGCCTTAAATCAAAGTTTATCATGAGAATCAAACAAGAAATAGAGACAACTAAAACAATTCTACCCGGAATCAATTTATACTTATAAATTAATTAGACATGTTAACCCTTCCCCTAGAACAAAGATTACTTATGCATGATTAACAATGAAAGGAAACTAAGATTATAAAACTAAGAATGGTAAACATGATAAAGGAAATACTAAAAGAAAATGAAACTATAATGTAAAAACAAGAATAAGGATTACCGGAAAGGATGAGCAAAGATTGAAATGGAATAGGAACTTGAATAGGAAAATGCAAACCCGGAAACTAGAATTCCAATTACAAGTAGAACAATTACAATTGAAGGAAACTTAGAACTAAACTAGACTAGAGAAAACTAGATCTAAAACTAAAACTACAAAATGGAGAAAGAAAGAAAAAACTAAACTAAAGAGAGAAGTGTGAAGAGAAGTGTTTGTAGGTGTGTTGAGAATTGTGTGCTGAGGCTCTCTTCTATAGCAGTAGGTTTCGTGGGGGAGGGGTCATGCATTCATCACATAGGACAAAAAGGAGGAAGTCGAAGCAAAAGCTCGGATCAGCAAACATACCCGATCGGGTTCACCACATACCCGATCGGGTATATTGTATTCTTGGTGCTTTGACTTTCGTTTGATCTTCCCTTGGCATTTGACGTGATTTGTCTTGACCCCATTGACTTTAGATCCAAACGGGGATGTAACTAACACCTCTTAGGCCTTATTTCCTCTCCTATTTGAGCTTGATCATGTCTTCAAGGGTTAAGGGTCGGCGCATGAGGTTTGAGACGACTTCCGTCGACGAATAGCAAAATCGTCGCAACTTGTGCATATGAGCTCGGAATGACTTGAAACTTGTTCCCTTTGACTCGGAACCTCTAGATCTTTATAGCATGCCATCTTAACCTCATGTAATCGTCCTTCTTAGCTTCTACTTGCTCATATTTCCTTCAAATGACGGGATTTGAAGTAGAAACGACTCAATTCCTACAAATGACATTAAAGCACGAGAAATACTGCAAAGGAGAGATTAGCTCATAAAACCACTTCTTAAAGTGGATAAACCATATCAAATCGAGCTAAAATGATGGGATAAAATCATACAAATTAACACTTATCACTCATAAAGCATGGAAAAGTGTTCGCCTCTTAGCGGTGCAAGTGTAATGAAAATTTTGACCCCCGTCTACTACTTGCTTGGTCAAAAGTGATAAAATGGAAGATGGAAATGAAATCCTCGTGATGTTATTAAGCACAATAGCATAAGAAATTCACGTCTCTCAACTAAATGAGACAGAAGGGTCATCCCGTCTCACTATGCAACTCAAGGGTATATGATCCAAGAAAGGTTAAAGGAAAAAGAGATTTGAGTCTTATTGCTTGGAATTTTTTTTTTTTGTTTTTCTTTTTTCTCTTCTTTTTGAATTGAATTCTTGATTTGCAATTATTGGCATGATAGCACACGGTTTCCGTCAAGGAAACGCGGTCGGAACCAACAATAGGGGTATCCCCACCGTAGTGGCATCGAGCGGGACCCTAGATGTGGGCCCACTAGAATCCCTAGAAGTTCCGTTTTGCATTTCCTCGGCGAAAACAAGAAAACATGATATTTGACTCAATATTTTTGGCTTGTTTGTTTGTTTCCTTTTGGTGAGTAGAAGTGCAAGAACGATGAATCAAGGTTGGTTGCATAGTAAGACGGTCACCTAAGAATTCTTTCAACTAACGGAATATTGACATCAATTGAGGTTGTCGAGGTGGAATAAGCGCAAACTCATGACTCGGCCTTAGTAGACGGGTCAAAACTCATTAGAAATGCACAAACTAGGGCGTCTAAAATTCCACGGATAAGATGTACACTTTATGAATGAAAAAGTAGCAAAAATGGACTATGCATATCCGTCAAGTTTCCACAATAGACATTTTTCAAAACCATTTTTTCTAAATGCAACTATATGCCATGATACAATCTAGCATATGTATAACCTAAATGCACATGCTCTAACCAACTATATGACACACAAACTAATGTTATCTCCTAACAGCACACAAGTGGGACACACGCCAATCAACAAAATCCACAACATCGTCATCAACATATCCCGTCCTCCTCAAACAACAAGTAAGAAGAAAAAGAGATAAGGGAGAAGAGAATAGGAAAGATCTCACCATAGCGTCTTCATTTTCCCTATTTCGTACTTCTTATGACGTGGGGCGCACCTATGGATGGAGATAAGAGGAAACACACAACAATATATACAAAATAAACTATATACAAACTAATTTTTAGGATTTTTTCAAATTTTTCAAATTTTTTAAATTTTTAAATTTTTCAAAATTAATCTATACACTAATCTCCTCCCCACACTTAAATCGGACATTGTCCTCAATAGTCCAAATGCTAGGAGAAGAAGAAAAGAAATAACATGTTTTTGGAATTTTTCAATAAGAAAAGAAAGAACGACAAGAAATAAAAAGCTTGGGTTGCCTCCCAAGAAGCGCGGTTTTAAGGAAACCGCAAAACCTACACATGAACCAACAATTAGCCGGGATCCCACAATATATATACAAGGCCACCCATGGCCTTAACCTCATCATAGTAGCTCACATCCTTGAGCTTCTTCCAATTATCTCCGTTTTGATCATCCTCCATGTCAATCTCAAATTCAACAATATAATATTTTTCCTCCTTTTTGGGAGGACGATGATAAGAACGGATGATACCGGGACATTCAACAATATAGGAGACTTGAGTAGTCTCCTTGTCCTTAGCTTCTTCTTTCCACCCCTCCTTTCCAAACACATACTTCTTACAAGGAGGAGGATACACATCAAATACATTAAAATTATGAAGGAGAGGGATTTCAAACACTTCATTCACACAAGAATCATCAAGAATAAGGTTAACATTGACATCATGGTTTGTGATGGTGTGCTCACAAGAAGTAGGAGAGTCAAGATGCTCAATGAAAGTAGGAGAGTCATGCCAAACACGAGAGGTAGTCAAGGTGGGTTCCTCTAAGCTATCATCCTCAAAAAGCTCATCATCCCACTTAACTTCCAACAATTCAAGCATGCCTTCTTCCTCAATCTCACTCTCAAAATCCTCAAAGATTGCATCATTTTCATTGGTGAGCTTAAGTAACTCATCCTCACCACAAAAAGGAGCCTCAAATTCCTCAAGAGTAGGTTCGTCAAGAAGATGCATCTCACAATCCTCCTCACAATCAATCATCACACTCTCTTCCCTCCATGAATCATCATAATCAATGCTTTCCTTATCCTTTTCAATTTGTTCTTCCTCACTAGTCTCATTATGCATCCCAAAATCAATCTCAAATTTCTAAAGAAGGGGTCCCTCAAGAAAATCGATCTCAATATCCCATTTATCCTCAATATCCACAATCTCCTTCAAAGAAGCATCACAAAACTCATTTTCCTCATCATTCCTCTTAACTAACTCTCTCTCCACCACCTCATGATCCACATCAAACGATATCCTCTCAAATTCACATAAAACAAGACAACTTGGTTCACTCAACCACACATTTTCATCAAAGTTGAAATTTTCCAACTCACAATCAACAAAATTAGGTGTAGGTTGACATAAGGAGGGCAAGAGTTGTATCGATAAAAGACAAGGTGGCTCAGAAGAGAAGTCAAGGGCATGCAAATCATCATCATCATTCATCATATTAGGATGCAAGGGCATATCAAGAATTGCATACTCATCCCAAGGATTCTTCCAACCAACAACATTGTCAACACAAATGGCATTATCAAGAATCACATTAAATGTCACATGCTCAAGCTCATTCACATACATATCATTCAAATTATCATTGACAAGAGAACAATGCATATTACTCAAACATGAATCATCATCAATTCTCGTAAACTCGAACTCACTCATGTCATTTATGGATGTGAGTTGGTGCTCAAGAGGTGAAGTTGGATAACAATCAAAGTGTGACATATTTTCATTAGAAGGAGGCGCAATATTGGTATCATACATTGCATTCACATTGGGATGAGATAAGAAATAAGAATGTGAAGGGCAAATTTGAGAACTATGCCCTTCATCACCACAAGTATCACAAATAGATGAATAACCATGTATATTACACAAATTGGGAATTGGGGGAGCATGTTGAAATTGGACATTAGTTTCATTCAAGAAGTCGGCCTTAGAATTTTTAGCAAAGTAAACAAGAAGGTCCCACCTCTCATCATAAGACATATAGTTAAACATGCCATCACAATTTTGTTCAATCATGTCCCTAACATTATAGTCAACTCCATCATAGATTATATGACAAAATTCCCATCTTTCAACATTCCAACCAAAAACATAAATATATTCCTCAACCTTTTCCCAATGCACATGAAATGGGTCATCATGAGCTTGAGGATAACTAAAAATCATTTTCAAAACTCTTCTTCTTGTTTTTTTTTCAAAAGCAATAAAATTGAACTAGGCCTAAACTCAAACAAAAATCAAAATCAATCCTAGACACCGTCCCCGGCAACGGCGCCATTTTGATGCGGGGGTTAGTCGCCCTCCCCACGGTCAAACAAATACTTATAATGCTCAATACAAAACTAATTAATGTAGTAGGGTAAGGAGGTCGAACCCAAAGGACGTTAGAATTGGCTATCGATTTTTATTTTTATCTAGTCTAGTTCGGACGAAGATGAGAGGTTCAAATGCTAAAGACAAGCTAGATGCAATAAATAAAACTAGCAATGAAGCAAGAAAAGATTAAACAAGGATTAAAATAGACTAAGGTGAATGAGTTCATTAATATAGGTATAAGTCGATTATGATAAGGGTTAAAACTAGTCTAATGGTGAGTCTAGATATGTCTCCACCTCTCGGTGTAAGATGGTCTCTAGGCAAGTCTCCACCTCTCGGAGTGAGACGAGCCCTAGCCCAAGGATCGGTCGGGATCTCGCCCTAACCTCCCCTTAAACATTCAAAATGCACACAAACACGTTACAAGTCGAGCTCTCGCTCAAACTAGTAATTAAACATGGGAAATACTCAAACTACTCATTTAAGAATTTCTACAAACACCTTGTGTGCACAAGACAAATAGACTACCAAAAGACTCAATCTTTATGCCTAATTATCATAATCAACCTATAAACCTACACTAATGATAAGTGAATATTTGTATGATTTTAATCCCCAATTTAGCTCGGTTTTGTATGTCATTTGTGCTTTGTTAAGCCACTTTATGAGCTAATATCGTCTTCTAGGCAAATTTCTATGTTCTAACCTGTTTTGTAGGGAAAGTGACGTTTCTACGCCCTTTTTCTATATTCCCGAGCATTTGCCTAGAACCCGACGATTTGAAGAAGCAAGCTTGACCAAGTCAAAGGCATTTCAAGAAGCTTCACTGATTCAAAAGAGAGAAGAAGTAAAGACGGTTTCGCAGTTGTCAGAAGATCGATCAGTCAGGCGAAGAATTCATCATTTTACATCAAACCCTATCAACAAACCCGACTCAAGAGGTCAAGGGGGATAATGAAAGTCAAGTCATATGCAAGGGGAGATGAAACAAAAGTCAATTGACCAAGATGACAACTTACCCGATCGGGTAAGTGGTGTACCCGATCGGGTATCTCTGCTGATCCGAGCTTTTGCTTCGACTTCCTCCTTTTTGTCCTATGTGATCAATGCATGACCCCTCCCCCACGAAACCCTAATGCTATATAAAGAGAGACTCAGCCACCACAATGATATACTACACACTACTTCTTTCTATACATTTCTCTCTTTACAAAAACCCTAGTTTAGGAGGAGAGAGACCTAGCCTCTCTTCTCTCATTTTCTTCTTTTTGTCTTTAGTTTCTTAGTTTATTTCTGTCTTTTTTACATCAAATCCTTGGCTTAGATCAATAAGAATTTCATCTTTGTAATCTACTTTGTGTGGTTCAAGCATTGTAATTCGTGGATAGACTATTCTATGCAAGGAATTTCTATTACGGTTGTTTATATTGATCGTCATATAGGTACTCCTATTTTATCTTTTGTTTAAAGTCTTTATGTCTCTTATTTGATTGCTATTTCCTTTACATGTTATTGTAGATTCAATTTCAATATCGTTGTAATCGTTTTACTTCATTAGATCGTTAATTTAGCGTCGTTATTATCGCCAATTAAAGAGTCTTAAAATATTGTCAAAACCAAATAAACATGTCTATCCTAGTTTTTATTATTAACATCATCTTAGATATAAACATCACCATGAGTGAGTAGTCGTTTTTCTAGGGTGTAGGGTAGCCATGTAGGTTGATTAAAAGATGATAATTGGATAAAAGAAATTGTGCTTTTAAAACATTGTGTCTATGCATGTTTGGACTATAACGATAGTTAACGATTCCTGATCAAAATCATTGACTAAAATGGAATTCTTTTCCAAGGTAGAGATACGTGAATTGAATAGACAAAGCATGACATGGTAGATTAAGACCTAGTAAATTGCTTATAAGCCTGCTAGACCATCTGATCTATGATTGTAATGAACACATCATTCTTACGAACTCACAATAAATTATTTGCATGTTCTAAATCCAATTTCATCAATATATTAATCTACATGTGTGAACCTACTTCCCTAGATTCTTTTCATCATTGTTAATTCATCACCTGCTTTATTGCTTTCATTTTAATTTGCTTTTGTTTTGTTTTCATTTATGCTTTTTAGTTTAGAAATCAAAACCTCAAAACCCAGATACTCGTTAGATAAGACCCAATTGCAAGACATTTCACATTCTATAGGAAACACCATCTCCCTGAGGATCGATCCCTACTTCCCGAATTACATTAATTTGTTATTAGCCTAGTCTGGGTAATTATCTTTGACCATGACTTGGGACATGTCCGATCAACTAACTTCCCCATCTACCTTAATAATACACTACCCACTCATATTAATAAGGAAAATCATTAAAGACGAAAACTTGGATACAAAGCTAGCAAAATAAGACATATTAAACATGTAAACTAATTAGACAAGCATGAAAGATTAATTAAATGACAAGTAAATGAAAATAAATATGAAAATAATGAGGAAAGATTGAATCTTTACCGATTAACAAAGACGAGACGGAAAAGTTACGAACTTGAATAAAAACCCGATCTTTCGATCTTAATCTTCATACAAAATCCGAGTGACGGAAACTATTACAAAATTTGGGGAAAAATTAAAGGAAGAAATTAAACTAAGAAAATCTAATCTAGTGAGACGGGTTTTTCTTCTAGTGAGACGGTCTACATCTCTCTGTAAAAATATCTAACTAATCTAATTTTGAATAATCTAATGGGTCTGGTTTGTTTTTGTTTCTTTGACTCTTTTATCCGTCCCCCACACCCCTCATACTTCTTTTCTTTCTTGTTTTTCTCTTCTTGTTGTTTTCTGCTTTTTCTGTTTTAATCAAACAACATGGCAAAAGACGCGTGATTGGGAGCCTGGGCCGGTCGGCCGGCAGCCGGTCACCATACTGGCTCGGCACCTCCTGCTTCAAATTGGCAAATTTATAGAATGAAAGTGTTCCAGCCAGCTACCCGACAGCCGGTGGACCGGCTGGGAACCAATGATTCTTCTTGTTTGTTATTCGCACAAGCCAAGAAGGGGCAACAGCCGGTGGCCAGGCTGTCGATCAACCGCCTGGTGGCCACCTGTTGTTTTTGGGGGTAGGAGAACGAGAATGGTGCCTAGTGGTTGCGTGAACGCCGGACGGAGCAGAGGAGCGGCGACGGGAGTGAGCTGCTGCTTGTGCATTGGTGGTGTCGCGCCTGGCTCTAGCCATGGTGGAGAGGAGGAGTGCGGGGTAGCAGACGGAGGTAATGTGGGAAATATCGGTATACTTCCCTTTAAATAATTCGGATTATAATGAAATTATAACTATATGAATTTCTAATCATAAATGAAATTGCATAATATAAGACAAGAGATTAAGAAATAACCTTCGGTCCTAGTAAAAGGCCTAAGAACAAATACCAAAGTAGGTATTCTCCTAATCGTTGCACCCAAGATGGTTCAAGAAATGCCTTCGTCGTGCTAGAACGAATACCCAAAATTACTACTAATTTTGTGTGTATATTGATGATGAATATGAAGATGAATAAGAGAGTTCAAAATCTGAAATTTTCCACCTCTTTTCTATGTGTGCCGTGATATTTGTAGTCGTTAGGGTTTTATTTTTTTTCTCCTTTTTAATCTCACATGAGCCGTGAGATTGCAAGAGGAAAGCAATAGAAAATTCAAAACCCTAGTTTCCTTATTTATCTCAACCTATATTAGGTAGTTAGCATATCATTTAATATGTACATAATATAATATGTATTCTAATTATTACTAGTCATGGACCGTTACATAAACCGAGTAATGCCGGACCAATACACCATAATAATATCGTGTAATACATATCCGCCAACTTAAATATAACAGTTTACATTTAGTTTAGACCAACATTATATACATTGATTAAATATAACATTTTATATTCAATTACCAGCTAATATTATTTAATCGTATTAAATAATCGTATCATCATCACATTGACTAACCTTTTAGTCAAATACATCGACTAACCTTTTAGTCATTTAATAAGGAATCAATATGATTATTTTCTCAAATAATCACATCTCTCAAACACATCCTTTAGGTGTGACTTTTAGGGATCAGTTGATCACCACCATCTGTATGACAATAACGTCAAACTTATCTAGCAAGCCAACCGTTATCGATAAACGTTAATCAACTGATTATAATACAAAGTATACCCTGTGAACCTTAGCTGTTATCACACTAACTGTGGAGGACACTAGCTCCAACAGGTAAGCCGCGGTGGTGCGAGTGGGTTGAGACGGACATCAATGGTGAATTGGTGAAGGAGCAATGATGATGGAGGAGAGGCAATAGTGCAACACGGCCAAGGAAGTGGTGAAGTGGTGGAACATTCTAAACCAACTGCAGATACACTTCCAAGAGGTATTGCTACACCCCAAATCACAGCCCAAAACTTTGAAATCAAACCTGCCTTCATCAGTTTAATAGAAAGAAGTCAATTTGGTGGCAATGCCACAGAAGATCCCAACCTTCATATTCAAAACTTCTGTGACTATTGCTCCACAATTAGACAAACTGGAGTATCCCAAGAGCAGATTAGGGAAATGCTCTTTCCCTTCTCTTTAACAGGAAAGGCCAAACTCTGGATCAATAGCCTTGACCGAGTTGCCTTATGAATAGCCGACTGGGATGGTCTAGCTCTTGCTTTCTATCAAAAGTACTTCCCACCAGAACGAACCGCACTCTTACGGAGTCAAATCACTGGATTCCGTCAGAGTGGCGATGAAATCCTTTATGAGGCATGGGAAATGTACAAAGAATTACAAAGAGAATGCCCTCATCATAGCCTTGATTCATGGTTCTTAGCTATCACCTTCTACAACGGTTGTTGTGGCGAATCGCGTCGTATCCTCGACTCCCCTAACAATGGTCGTTTCGATCAGATCGATGTAGAAATAGCCAGTGCAACTATCGAGTCAATGGCAATTCACGACTCTCAGTATAGCAACTCACGTGCTATGCCGCTCAAAACCAAGCAGGAAGATTCTGGCAAAGTAGCACTCCTAGAAGTCCAATTAGCCCTTCTGCAGCAACAAGTAGGAAGCTCTTCCCAATACAAGCAACATGTTAATGTCACTAACCACGTAGTGGTATGTGAGACATGTGGGGTTGGAGGACATAGTTTTCAAGAATGTAGGAGTTCGCTAGAGCAAGTCAATGCCTATCAAGCATACAGGCAAGGCAATGCTTTCTCAAACTTCTATAATGAGAACACAAAGAACCATCCTTTTTTGTCCTACAAAAGCACCAACATTCAGAATCCCCACCATCAGATTCAACAACCATTCATACCACATCAACAGAAGCCCTATAATCCACCTGGTTTTTAAAACCAGAGACCTCCATTTCAACCTAACTTCAATCAACCTTACCAACATAAACCACCCCAAAATCAAAGCCAACCCAATGACTCTAGTCTAAGCAAAATTGAATCCATGCTTCTCCAAGTTGTTCAAAAACAAGATTCAATGTTTGCTCAACTTCAAAAGAGTGATCAAGCTCAAAATGCTGCCATCAAGATGCTTGAAACACAAATGGCCCAATTGGCTGCCTCAAATACCCAAAGGAAACAAGGCCAACTCCCACCTCATGGTGAGCAACCGAGGGACACCGCTAATGCTATCACCCTTAGGAGTGGTACCACTTATAAGGAACCTCAGCAACCCAAAGAAACAATAGTTGAGCCAACACTAGTAGAAAGCCAAAAAGATTCCCAACCATCCACCGCCAAGGAAGCGGAAAACAAAGAAAAGAAGGATGAACCTGTGAAGGAACCCATCAAAATCCAAGTTCCATTTCCCCAACGCTTGAGGAGAAATCATAAGGAAACCCAGTTTAGCAAATTCATGGAAGTAGTCAAAAACCTCCAAGTAACGGTTCCATTCACTGAATTAATCACTCAAATCCCTTCTTACACAAAATTCATGAAGGATATCTTAACTAAGAAGAGGACTTTAGATGATGTTGAAATCATAGCATTCACAGCTGAGTGCAGTGCTTTATTGCAAAATAAGTCCCCTCCTAAGTTAAAGGATCCCGGTAGTTTCTCTATACCTTGCACTATAGGCACCTACACAATCGATAAAGCTCTATGCGATTGATGCGTGTCGTTATACACCAAAAATAAAAGCCTAAGTCTACTAACTAAGAAGATAGCGGAAGTAGGGTCGATCTCCACAGGGAGGAAACTGATTAACTGAAATCTAAATCTGCCAGTCACAATCTAGGGGGTTTTGAAATGGTTTTAAACTAAACTAAATAAGATTCAAAGGATGAGAAATAAACATAGAGATTAAAATGAAATAAATCAGATAAAGGAGAAATATGCTAGGATTCGGTCTACTGCAATATCGGCATCTACGGGTCAACTAAGTCAGTCAATCTATCAATGAGAAGGGCAATGGTTTTCTCCTCCAGGTCTCAAACCACCCTAGGGATTTTCCTAATTAACTCTCGTCCTCTTAGGAGTCACCTATCAACTCTAAGCAAGCCTTCCCTTCCAATATCTCGATCCAGGTCGGGGTTAACTATATAGCTAGTCTCCTGCGTGCACTCATTCGACTAACCTTAATTAAATTGCTTAGATCGATTCTCAAATTCAAGACTAACTAAAATAGTCTATCCTATCATGCCTTTACTACAGTTTTCCTCATCCTAACATACAAGGGAATTAGCTACTCATGTTATTAACGATGCTAACAAAGACGA
Organism: Heliosperma pusillum; assembly: GCA_022085475.1. Classification (NCBI taxonomy): domain Eukaryota; kingdom Viridiplantae; phylum Streptophyta; class Magnoliopsida; order Caryophyllales; family Caryophyllaceae; genus Heliosperma; species Heliosperma pusillum. The sequence continues at coordinate 69,755 of JAIUZE010045643.1, read as the reverse complement.
TTGAACATATGACGAGAGACATAATAAAATCGTAATTAACAAACATAAACAATAATAACGCAGCAGTTAAAAAGAGTAAACAGTAATTAAGACTAAAACAAGGGTTAAGAATAAAAGAGAGAAAAGAAGTTTACAATCTTAGCAATCCGGCGTAAAGAATAAATCCACGTCGATAAACCCGAATGTAAACTAAAGATTAAAAAGTTCAGAAACTAATGTTTAATGCTAAGTGGTGATGATCGGTGATCATCCCATGATAACCTAATGACGAAAATAAGAGTCTTATATAATGCATAACACGACTCTAAACCCTAATTAGACTACGGACTTAAGGCCCGTGATAGGATCCACTCGATCGAGGGGAAATACCCTTCGATCGAGGTCTTTATTCTAGCATATTGGTCGATCGAGTAACAATTCTGCTCGATCGAGCAACTCTTCAGCGGCTGCCACTCGATCGAGCACAGGACAGATCGATCGAGCAACTCTTCACTTCAACTCTCCTCGATCGATCAAATATAGTCGATCGAGGTCTTCTGGCCTATCATGCAGTGTTGGACATGGCTTTGGACTTGATTGCGAGCGGTTTCACGCTTCCCCATGCAAGAGCTTCTGTTCCGTTCCTTCCATTCTCCTAAATGCATGCAAAGTGGACTGTTTTGGCTCGGTTTCCGCTACTACGCAGCTTGTACCTACAAAATAGTAATGAAAGTACAAAGTAGCCAAATGGGGGCATATAGTGACATAATATCACCTAAATGACATAGAAATGCGTGCATAAATGGACTAAAAAGTCTATATAAAATACACGCATCAAACTTCCCTAAACCAAACCTTTGCTTGTCCTCAAGCAAACTAAATGCAGATATATGGAACTAAATGAACCTAGGGGAATGGAGTAAGTCTCAGAGCTAGCTACAAGTCAATGCTAAACCATTCAATGCACTCATTCAATCGCTACAAAGCTTAATACGAAAGCGAACGAATTTATACAATCTTGGAAATAAATTAGACTTTCGACCTTGCAAGACTCAACCAAATTCGGACTCTCACGGGTCACTCTTCTCTCAACAAGCAAATGGTAAGTAAATATGTATAAGAAAGAGAGAAGAAAATATAGTCACTCACCTAGACTACGACCGACACAACATGCATCGCTAACTAATATGAAAGATGATTCAAGCACCGTACACACGCATAACCACCGTTCAAGGACTATCACGTGCCGAACATTTGCAAAAATATGGATATGTGAGGCTAATTGGTAAGAAGGGGCAAAACAATTAATGGAAATGTGAGGGTAAATAGCCAAGCTAGTTCCTAACAAGACCGTAATAGAGCTCGTTCCATTCTTCCAACTATCAAAAATTAAGCTCGATGCCTTAACAAATCTAGGCATATACAACACAAATCCCATGAAACACCTTGACAAATGATAATAAGCGTAGGAGGCGTAAATAACTTCAGCCAATTATTTTTTTCTCATTATATTTTTTTTCATTTTTTTTTTCTTTTTTTTTCTTTTTCTTTTTCTTCCTTGGCTGATCGAGGGAAAACCTCTTGATCGAGTGGAATCAGTCACTCGATCGAGGCAATAAATAACATCTGCTCGATCGAGCTACAATCTACTCGATCGAGGCAACAATTCATTACTTCTCTTCTTTTTCTCACAAAAAACCCACTCCAATCAATGAAAACGAGCCAAAAACTGACACAACGGTAAAATATACCTCGACCACTAAACTAGCTCGGCAAAGGTAGGCTCAGTTTAGGATGTAGTTAAGGGCAACAGGCAGATATGGCTTTATGTGGAGTTAATGGGGTAAAATGAAGAAAAGGGAGATGCAAATATTCTCGAAACACGTAATACCGACCACAAACCCAATGCGTGCAGGCAATAAGAAATCAAAGTTCATATACAAGCAAATGACACGAGATGTGGGGAGTAACTACTCTCATTCCTAGATGAACTGGTCATAGATGTCACCAGTTATAGGTTCTAAAACTCAGAATATATAAGTAGTTTGCCAAAATGTTGAGTCAAGTCTAATAATCAAATTTAAATTCCAAGACAAAATTCAATAGTTCACTACTTCGATTTTACTAAGTAGGTCAAGAAAGGTGCAAGGAATAGCATAAAATAAACTTGTAGTGCAATTTCATCATGAACAAGACTCCAATCCGACTCGACTATATGCAAAAATAAACGTGATATTTTTTATTTTTTCAAATTTTTTCTAATTAACATGAATTGTAAACGTGAATGCAATACAAATACAAATGCAGACGCAAAAGGATGCAAAGCACCTCCCCAAACCAAGACAGACAATGTCCTCATTGGCTACAACACAACAGCATAAAAGGGAAAGGGAAAAAAACAACCTAATTCATGTTCCTAAGGAATGAAATATAAACAAGGAATGGAGAAAATAAACGAACAGAAGAACTCACAAAACAAAGCTTCCCCAAACCAGCATCAAACGGGGGAGCTAACATCACCTCTTCAAAGCAGTTGTATCCGCCCACAATTAATTTGGATACTAAAACGAATTGCAGGTAAGATTATGCAGAAAATTCGAAAGATGAAAGACAAAGGGGAATAGGGATCGAGTAAATTGAAAGGGGATCGAAGACTTCTCTTATACAGGTAGGTTAGTTTGCTCGATCGAGTAGAAATTGTACTCGATCGAGGACTTTTGTCAGGCAGGACTGCTCGATCGAGTAGTTCTGGTTTACTCGATCGAGTGGTCTTCTTTTGATGACCTCAGTTTACTCGTTTGTTTTGAATTCCCCTCGATCGAATTGCATGCCACTCGATCGAGGTCTTTTTTTTTTCCTTCTCCTCGTGGCAATTGATTTCCGCTTCTCTTTCCTGCAAAAACGATACAAAACGATACCCAAAAAATACCAAAAAAATGTCTAGCAGGAAAAATAAATTGTTCATCTAAACTACGGATTATATCGTAATAGTCTAATTGTCTAATTGTCTAATTGTCTAACGAAAACGCAATAAATTGTTTTTACAAATTGCACAGGGTTGCAAACCCGGCTAATACCCAAATGGTTTTGTGACAAGGCCACCGTCAGGCCTTTGACTTGCGGAAGTACCCTCAGCTGTGGTAATTTCCGACTTCTTTTTCCACAATCCCTGGGGTATACGCGCAACGGTGGGCTCGGAGTCACTGACAATGTTAGGCATCTTCGTTGTCACGGTAGTCTCAACAGTCGAATCTTCCATGAAAATAAAATTGTCGAAGACGGAGTCAGAAGTACTCAAGTCTTCCTCCTGAACAGTCTTATCTAACCCTCTCTTTCTGCGTAAGAAGGTTCTTTCGGGCTCTGAATCAACTTTCACTAACTCGAGCCCTTTGGGACCTGCGCATACACAACTATAGAGAGAAAAGATAAGAACAGTCTTAAGGAATTAGAAATTCCTTAAGACGAGGCAGAAATAAATAAACAGAAAAATTAAATTGCCTCCCCGGCAACGGCGCCAAAATTTGATGCGTGTCGTTATACACCAAAAACAAAAGCCTAAGTCTACTAACTAAGAAGATAGCGGAAGTAGGGTCGATCTCCACAGGGAGGAAACTGATTAACTGAAATCTAAATCTGCCAGTCACAATCTAGGGGGTTTTGAAATGGTTTTAAACTAAACTAAATAAGATTCAAAGGAAGAGAAATAAAGATAGAGATTAAAATGAAATAAATCAGATAAAGGAGAAATATGCTAGGATTCGGTCTACTGCAATATCGGCATCTACGGGTCAACTAAGTCAGTCAATCTATCAATGAGAAGGGCAATGGTTTTCTCCTCTCGGTCTCAAACCACCCTAGGGATTTTCCTAATTAACTCTCATCCTCTTAGGAGTCACCTATCAATTCTAAGCAAGCCTTCCCTTCCAATATCTCGATCCAGGTCGGGGTTAACTATATAGCTAGTCTCCTGCGTGCACTCATTTGACTAACCTCAATTAAATTGCTTAGATCGATTCTCAAATTCAAGACTAACTAAAATAGTCTATCCTATCATGCCTTTACTACAGTTTTCCTCATCCTAATTAAACTACGGACTTAAGGCCCATGATGGATTCCACTCGATCGAGGGAAAATACCCTTCGATCGAGGCTTTTATTCGAGGATATCGGTCGATCGAGTAGCAATTCTACTCGATCGAGCAACTCTTCAATGGCTGCCACTCGATCGAGCACATGACAGCTCGATCGAGCAACTGTTCACTTCAACTCTCCTCGATCGATTAAATATATAATTGATCGAGGTCTTCTGGCCTATCATGCAGTGTTGGACATGGCTTTGGACTTGATTGCGAGCGGTTTCACGCTTCCCCATGCAAGAGCTTCTATTCCGTTCTCTCCATTCTCCTAAATGCATGCAAAGTGGACTGTTTCGGCTCGGTTTCTGCTACTACGCAGCTTGTACCTACAAAATAGTAATGAAAGTACAAAGTAGCCAAATAGGGGCATATAGTGACATAATATCACCTAAATGACATATAAATGCATGCATAAATGGACTAGAAAGTCTATATAAAATACACGCATCAGCGATCTAGGTGCCAGTGTGAGCGTCATGGCCTATTCCATTTGTGAAAAGTTGAATATGGGAATTCTCAAATGCACCAGTATCACTCTGCAAATGGCAGACCGTTCTTTAAAACAACCTATGGGAGTTTTAGAAGATGTGCCTGTCAAAGTAGGGAGGTTTTTCATTCCCGTCGATTTTATCGTGCTAGATATGGCTGAAGATTATCAAATCCCTATCATTTTAGGAAGGCCATTTTTACACACTGCCGGAGCAGTAATCGATGTCAAGAATGGAAAACTAACGCTAGAAGTAGGTGATGATAAAGTTACCTATAATTTGAACAGTGCAATGAAAAGCCCCATTCTAGAAGAGCCTTGCTGTTTCATTGATATTGTCGACTCCATTGTTGATGAAGCTTTGTATCCATCAATAATCGAGGATCCTTTAGAAGCAATCTTGTTGTTGGAGGATATCTCAGAGAATGACAATTTCGAGATCAGTGAGCTGGAAAAGGATCTGACCGGAAAAGAAATATTGTCTGAAGAAGTAAAAGAGTTCATAAGCTTAATTGATACTCCTGCCAAGGCAGAAGTACAAAAATCCGAACTAAAACCTCTTCCCTCGAATCTAAAATATGCTTTTTTAGATGAATCTGAGTATTGCCCAGTCATAGTGAGTGCTCTCCTAGATGAAAATCAGTTAACCTCACTATTGACTGTCTTGAAGAAACATAAAAAGGCAATAGGTTACAAACTAGAAGATTTAACAGGCATAAGCCCAGACTTTTGCATGCATAGAATTAATTTAGAAGAAGGCCAAAAGCCTTGTGTTCAAGGTCAACGCCGTCTTAATCCCAACATGCAGGAAGTAGTTAAAACTAAAGTTATGAAATTGCTAGATGCTGGCATAATCTATGCAATCTCTGACTCTAAATGGGTTAGTCTAGTTCAAGTTGTTCCCACGAAAGGAGGAACAACAGTAGTCAAAAATGAGAAGAATTAGCTCATCCCTACAAGGATTGTGACGGGATGGTGTATGTGTATTGACTAAAGAAAGCTAAATCAATCAACTAGGAAAGATCACTATCCTCTACCCTTCATTGACCAAATGCTAGAGAAGTTAGCTTGCCACAAGTATTTCTGTTATTTAGATGGTTACTCAGGATTTTTCCAAATCCCTATCCACCCTGAGGACCAAGAGAAAACCACCTTCACCTGTCCCTATGGTACTTTCGCTTATCGCAGAATGCCGTTTGGCTTGTGTAATGCACCTGCCACTTTCCAGCGTTGCATGACCAGTATCTTCTCAGATTTTGTTGAATCTATCATGGAAGTATTTATGGACGACTTTAGCGTCTATGGCATTTCCTTTGATCATTGTTTGACAAATCTATCCAGAGTTCTAAAACACTGTGAAGAAGTCGACCTTGTTCTCAACTGGGAAAAGTGTCACTTCATGGTGAACGAAGGTGTAGGTTTAGGTCACATCGTTTCAGAAAGAGGTATAGAAGTGGATCGAGCTAAGATCCAAGTTATTGAACAGCTGCCACCCCCTGCTAATGTAAAAGGAATCAGGAGTTTCCTTGGCCACGCCGATTTCTACCGACGATTTATAAAAGATTTTTCAAAGATAGCCAAGCCCTTGACTGAGCTCCTTTTTAAGGATGCACCTTTCAATTTCACAAAGGAATGCCTTGAGGCATTCAATAAAATCAAACGTGCTTTGATCACCGCACCTATAATCTAGTCGCCTGATTGGAATCTGCCCTTTGAACTGATGTGCGATGCGAGTGATTATGCCGTAGAAGTTGTTTTAGGGCAAAGAAAGGAAAAGTTTCTTCATGCGATTTAGTATGCTAGTAAAACCCTAGATCCTGCCCAGATCAACTATGCCACCACTGAGAAAGAACTTCTCGCCATTGTCTATGCCTTAGACAAATTTCGCTCATACCTAATAGGATCAAAAGTTATTGTCTACACTGACCATGCTGCCTTGAAATATCTGCTTTCAAAGAAAGAGGCAAAACCTAGACTTATCCGATGGATCTTAGTCCTTCAAGAGTTTGATTTAGAGATCCGGGATAAGAAAGGAGCAGAGAATGTAGTCGCTGATCAACTCTCAAGGATAGGAGTAACTTAAATAGGATTACCAACGCCAATTAATGATTCGTTCGCTGATGCATTAATGGCAATTGCGGACTCTTATCCTTGGTATGATGATATTGCCAACTTCCTTGTCAGTCACGAGCTACCCTCCGACCTTTCTTATAACCAAAGAAAGAGATTTTTGCATGATGCAAAATTCTTTGTTTGGGATGACCCCTATCTTTTCAAGCAATGCTCAGATGGTCTGTATAGACGTTGTATCCCCCAGTGGGAAGTAAAAGGAGTTTTAGAAGGATGCCACTCATCTGCTTATGGTGGTCATCATGGTTCGTCCAAGACCGTATCCAAAGTCTTACAATTCGGGTTTTTCTGGCCCTCGATGTTTAAAGATTCAAGAGACTTTGTTATGGCTTGTGATGCTTGTCAACGAATGGGTCAAATATCCAAAAGACATGAAATGCCTCAAAACGGCATATTAGAAGTCGAGATATTCGATGTCTGGGGTATTGACTATCAAGGACCGTTCCCTTCTTCAAATGGAAATCGTTACATTTTAGTCGCTGTCGACTATGTTTCAAAGTGGGTAGAAGCAATTGCCACCCCCACCAATGATACTAGAGCTGTGATACGACTATTTAAAAAGATCATCTTTCCGCGTTTTGGTGTACTCAGAACCTTGATAAGTGATCGAGGAACTCATTTCGGAGAAAAACAGTTAGACACTCTGCTTGCCAAGTATGGTGTGTATCACAGACGAGGATTAGCCAACCACCCTCAGACCAGCGGTCAAGTAGAAGTTTCGAACAGAGAGCTAAAAACAATTCTTCAAAAAGTTGTCTCAAAATCTAGAACCGATTGGAGTAATAAGCTCGATGACACCTTATGGGCTTATCGCACAGCTTTCAAAACCCCGATTGGAACATCTCCTTATCGGTTGGTTTATGGAAAGGCCTGTCATCTCCCTGTTGAGTTAGAGTACAAAGCTCACTGGGCTATTAAAGAACTCAACTTAGACACTAAGCTTAGCGCTGATAGACGACTTTTGCAACTCAATGAGCTAGAAGAGTTTCGTTTGCAAGCTTACGAGAATTCTAAGATCTATAAAGAGAAAATGAAGCGTTGGCACGACAAGAGAATAATCAGAAAAGAATTCAATGTCGGTGACCAAGTACTTCTCTTCAACTCCCGTTTGAAAATTTTTCTGGGAAACTTCGCTCAAGATGGTCTGGACCATTCACTGTCACATATGTAAGCAAATACAGTTATTTGGAAATAATGGCTAGTAATAGTGAAAAATTCAAGGTCAATGGTTGTACATTGGTCGGTATATTCTGTTACTGACCCTGTTAATCTCTTACAAAATTGATGTGATCCATTGGGGAATAGTGAGCATGTGATCAACAGGTAACTAGATAAGATGCGCTGGGATGTTGATGGGGATCACCTTAACAAGTCATAGCTTCCGCGGTGTTTAATAGAGTCTTGGACATTAGTTAATTTATAGTACTTGGCACATTATAATTTGGATTGTTGGTCTAAATGGTATGCCGTCTAGTTTGAGACTATATATTTGAGTTTAAACCATTAAATTATTAAAGTATTGTTTCTTTATCGCTTGATTTGATATGTACTACCTCAGGCAACCGAGATTGTAGCATCCTGAAGTACTACGGAGGTCTTGTAAGGCTCTTTGGTATTTGGGGGTGTTACAAAGTGGTATTAGAGCGAACGATTTTGGAAACTAAATCAATGAACCCAATGAACTAGGAGTGTCTAATAAAATGAATCCGGGTAGGAGTCATAAGGAGCTACCGCAAAGATTTGGGAGACGTCCCGGAATCGCACCCTTGCCCCTATAACTCTTATACGGTCACCATGGAAGTGTCGGGATGTGTATATGTATTTGATGTGGTTATTATGTTGAATGTTGAGAATATGTGAAATGAAGATGGATGTGGACTAGAGGTGATGGTTTATGTTATGTGTGCGTAACATGAAGATAACATGAATGATGTGGTTACATCTGATATGTATGAGATGTTGTATGAATTATGTAATTGATTAGTTGCATAAATTATTGATGCCATGAGAATGTGATTTTACTGTTAAGTATGTATTATATTATACCTATAGTCATTGCTGAATTTGGTAACTCGACCGAGCACGTGGTGACACTTGGACGAGTATGTTGAACTCGACCGAGTGCCATTATGGACTCAACCGAGTAAAAGACCCTTTTATTTGGTGTTTTTCTATTTTTGGGTCACTCGACCGAGTGTATGTTGACACTCGACTGAGTGCCATTTTGGACTCGATCGAGTAGGAAACCCTGTATGTTTTAATTGAACTCTGTAGTTGGTGTACTTGACCGAGTAGATATAGTACTCGATCGAGTGAGGTCAACTCGGCCGAGTGGCTTGTTACACTCGACCGAGTGTATTTGTGCCAGGATCGTTGTCCGTTTTCAGTCGTAGTCTTGCGCTTACGTTTTCCGTTCTTATTAAAGTTATCATGCCTGCTACAAGAGCTAGTGCGTTAGTTGCAACCTTCGAGTTCAGTGCTGAAGGGTTGCCAGGCTAGTCAAACAGATTAAGGCGCTTACGGAGGCCCTTAAAAATGTGGGGAGAAACCGGGAGGTGGTAGTGATTGGTACTACCATAAGCACCGATATTGCCCATCACCGACCCACTACTTATGAGGGTACCGGTGCACCGCATCTGCTAGATGACTGGCACTGAGAGATGGAGAGAATCTTCGAGGTCGTTGACTTCCCGAGTAATTTGTGTGTGGAGCAAGGCGCGTTATACCTGCGGGGTCACGCGGGGAAGTGGTGGTTCAGGGAGAGAATGACTATGAAAGATTTCTGTGTGAGTGAAGGGGGGGAGGCGATTCCTTGGATAGATTTCAAGGTATAGATGAGGATAAACATTGTTCCAGAGCATTTGACGGGGAAGCTGAGGTTGGTGTTTGAGTCATTCCGAATGACAGATGAGATGTCCATGATGGATTACTACAACAAGTTCACGGAGTTGGCAAGCTATGACAACGACATGCAATGGAGCCAAAAGTCGCTGTCTGAGAAGTTCCTGAAGGGGTTGGTCTTTAGGGCCATGAATAAACTACCTATGGCGGTGGCTTCTGACTTTAAGGAAGCCTATGAGAAGGCGGGGCAAGCAGAGAGATTGGCATCAATGACAAAAGAGGCTAAGGCGGCAATGGAGAGTGGCAAGAGGAAGGCAACCAGCGAGGGTGGAGGCAACTCTACCTATAAGAGAGGTAATTATTCTCATGCCAGATCTTATTCTGGTGGTGGCTACAGAGGGGGACAACAATCTGGAGGGAATGAGGGTCAGGCTAGTAGTGAAGCTTTGGGGCTGAAGTGATATGGTTGTGGTGGATTTGGCCACAAGAGGTTTGCGTGTCCATCTTCAGGGGGAAATGGGGGTACTAACCCTCATTCTAGCGGAGCTTTTCTTAGAGCATGGCGAGTAACCGACCTGCGGGTTCATGGAACAGGCAGGGGAATCAGAGTGGGATAGGTGGTGGTTATAACTGCTATGGAGGGACTTATCAGAGGCTGAACAACAACAACAATGATAACCAGAGTTCAGCTTCGAAAATTGTGGCTTCTGCGAGCACAGTGGAAGGTAGCGGTCAGAAGAACAGTGGTAAACTGTTTATGATGGATAAGCAAGCGGCAGAGGCAGACGCACAAGTTGTTACCGGTACATTTCTCGTTAACCGTGTTCCTTCTTTTGTCTTATTCGATTCGGGGGCAACCCATTCTTTTATTTCCAAGAGTCATGCAACGTTAGTTGTTGGGGTTGGGAAATAGTGAGTTTGTAAGGGATGAGGTATTTATACCTTCAGGAGAGTCTGTATCTTGTAATAAGTTGTTTAGGAGCGTATCCAGGATTGTGGGGGAGGTGGAATTTTTTGCTGACCTATTTGAATTTCCTCTCGTCTTTGCTTATGAGTTGGAGCATTGGATGAGCTTCCTTTGTGCCTTTTGTTAACCCTTGGATGTAGTAGAAGCCTTACCCATTCCTCTAGTCCACACCATTGTTGAAGAAAAAGCACCCCACAACACTAACCCAAATACTATCCTCGCTCCTCAAGAAATAAAACCCAACAACCTTTTTCTAGCTTTAGAACAATGATTTGATCAATGAATTGAAGTATTAAAGCATTAATCAAACCCAAAAAACATAACCCCCAAATTCGGTATTCTCAAACACTAAATATTTAGAAGTTGATTTTAAGTGATTTTTGAAGTTTTGAAGGTTGAAAGATGGGTTATAAGTGCATAGGATTATTGTAGGAGTAATTATAGATTAATTTGGCAGTGATTATTTGGTGGAGTTTGGTTAAGAGTTGAGGTAGAAATATTGTTTTAAGTAGAAAAATGAAGAAAATAAAGATTGATTTGGAGATGAGGCAAAAGGAAGCACAAAAACATAGATTTTATAGCCGTCCCAGCCGAGATGAAGCCTGTCTCGGTCGAGACCTTCCATGTCTCGGTCGAGACTAGTTCGTCACGGGCGAGATGAAGCATGTCTCGGTCGAGACCTACCCTGTCTCGGTCGAGACATATTATCACATGCGTGAGTTTTGTGGTCACGAGCGTGACTTGATGAGCAGAACTGGGGCTGCTTCTGGAGATTTCGTCACGGGCGTGAGATGGTGGGTCACGACTGTAACACCCGCAAATGTACCCTATTTGTATCTTAAAAATATTATACGGATACTTTTCAGCGAAATTTAGTTTTAGTTTAGAATTAAATTTCCCGTGTCTAATTTAGAATTTCCGAGTTCGTTTTCGGACCATACACGAGATTCCGAGTAAGTTACGTCTTAAGACGTTTTTGGGCTTTTTCTCTTGTTTTCCACTTACTCCTTCATATACTCCCTCACAACCCTAACTCCCTCATTCAATCTTCTTCTTCTTCCTCACCAAGTAAACACCAAAACCTAGCCTCCATATTTGATCGAACTTAGAATCGTCACTACGCCTTCATTTCTCGCTCAAATTCACTAAAGTTCGTCTTATGCTTTTCCTCTCATCGTCCTCTATCCTTATTGGTAATAAAATTACAGTCTTTCTCGCTTTTCAATTTATCCGTCTTTCTCAAAGGTGAATTATATTCATCTTTTGTCGTCTTTGTTTAGGTGGAGACCTTCAAGATGCCGATAAGGATTACTATCTAGTGGAGGAAAGCTTAGAAATCGTTTAAAGACGCATAAAGGTAACGGTGAAGGGTTACTCGATATCATTTACGTGTTTTAATGTGTTTTCTATGTTAGAAATCGTATTTAGAATAAGGTTAGTAATCATAGGAATTGTGTTGTTGATGATGGTTGTTGTTAGTTGATTATTGATATGAGAGTTGATGGTTTGTGTTAGTAAATGTTGATTGTTGTATGTTGATGATGAGTTGAAAAATGAGGATCGCGTGCCTGAGACCAGGACGCTGGCAGCGTCCGTGGGACGCTGGCAACGTCCGTGGGATGCTGGCAACGTCCGTGGGACGCTGGCAGCGTCGTCTGGCGCTGGCAGCGTTTCTTGCTGCCAGTTTTCCCAAAGTTGAACCTTTGAATTCTATTCCCGCCTTGACTTTCCTTGACTCTTTGGACTTAGTTTTCTTGCATTGATGATTTGTTTGTAGCCCACTCCAAATTGTCGGGTTTGGGTCTTGGGTCTCGGGTTTGACTTTGACTTTTGTTGACTTCCGTGTTTGACTCTATAAGTTGACTTTAAATATTAATGTTTCGAATATATGTTAATACTTTCGCTTGTATCGCATGTTTTGTGACGGTTTTTAATATGTCCCACTTTGAGTCAGTTTTACAAATGTTACGGTTTGAGCACTAATTTTCTATGTGCTTTGTACTCTCATTCCCTTGGCTACCTCCACGTTCGTAAGGCTGGAATGTCGGAACGGGGAGTGTATCCTTACTGCTTAATTGCATGTGTTAGTGGGCATATGACGACGTTGTTGGGAGGCGAACGCTTTGCTTTGATCGACCCGGCCGTCAAATGTTGTATACTTGCGAGGTGGTGTCATTTGCATGTAGCGTACCGCTTGTTGTGAGGCTTGTGCTCTTTTCCGCCTCTTTCGTGAATGTCGACCGAATTTGGGGTACTCGGCGTCTATGATTGACCGAGTCTTGGATGCGAAATGTTTATCGCATGTCGAACCGGAAAATGTGATTTCGGGAGTCTGGCCAGATTTAGACTAGGACCGGATATTTATATCGTCGTTCTACCGGAGGAAATTAGTCTACATATACGAAATGAATTGAATCGTGTATGCGTTCAGGGAAATGTTGTATCCCGTGGATGCCTTTTAATCATACTTGCATGTACACGGTGCTAGTGCGTGTCATTTACCGTGAGAGATGTCGTCAACGTATTGTACGTTTGAATGGATGATTATATGATTGATTACCTGTGATCGTTGGATGACTTGGCATGGTTTGTTTGTCGAGTCTCAATCTTATCAAACTTATGCCGCTAACGGTGAGATGCAAGCCCTAGTGAGTGTATGGTTGCCTAAGAGTGTCTTCCCCGAGTCTATTTATAATCTGATGCGTACAGTTCATATGTCGAGTTCTATCTTATCAAGTGTATGCCACTAACGGTGAGATGTAAGCCCTAGTGAGTGTACAGTTGCCTAAGGGTGTCTTCCCCGAGTCTTTCTATAATATGATGGTTACGGCTTTGTACTTCATATGCTCTTATCTTTATATATTGACTTGCCTATTTATCCTTCTCGTACTTCACATGTATATTTATATATGCATGATTCTACTTTTGTATTTCCGTTTATGTACGTTTATTGTGATATGGCTAGGAGAACCCGGAGTTACTCCCCACTGACTGTGGCGTTCATGTTTTTCATGGATGAACAGGTTGCTTGATTGGATGGCTTTTTGCTTGTGGTATTTTGGGTTAGGGTGTGAGCTAGCGGGCGTTGGCCTGGATGAATCACCTCTAGACGTTGTTTAGCTAGTTTGCTAATAACTTTGATGTTTGATACATTTTGAGAGACTACGTCTCTTTGTAGTATATTCTATTTTAGTTTGTATTTTTTTGACATTCCTCGTATTTCTATCTTGCATGTAAAAAGTTTTAAAAACACCGTATTTTCCGCTATATAAATCACATGCTTGTTATGTTTTATTTCCGCATTCGCGAGGGTTGTCACAGTTGGTATCAGAGCTTTAACGCTCCCGTCGCACACACGTGAACCCTAAACTTAAACTACTTGACCTTGAAATAATAAATGAGAGATGGGTAGAAATTAAGGACTTTACTTGGTAGTCTTTGGTGTATTTGGTGTATGTTAGGTTCTAACTTGTTTGTTGATTGTGTTGAGTGATGTTATGTTTGTTTGTATCTACCGTCTTAAGGTGGATCATGTGTTACCTAGAAGAAGTATCCTCTACCGAAGATTGAAGATTGACAAGCCTAATTGAAGTGTATTTCTTCCTCATCGATGTTTTCTCTTGTCCTTAATTTATCATGCTCTCTTCCTTCTATCTAAGTGCTTGTTTATCATCTAACGTCTTCTCCCCTTGGAGATTACTCTTGTTACTTCCCTCCTCCTTATTAATTGGTATCCTTACCTTACTCATGTAATATTTTTGTGGATGCCATACCCATCTGTTTATGGTATATTATACTTGGTCGGAAGAATTTTGAACTTTGTGGGATGTTAGTGTTGGTTAGAATGAATTTGGGATTTGAGGTAAATGGTGTAGATCTAATTTCACCCTATATTGATGATTGATTGTATCTCTGTGGAGAAGTGGTAAGATAAGTTTGATGATTTTAATGCTTGATGCTTGCCATGATTAATGTATGGATAGTTCATGATATTTGATGGTGTAAGGTTGAATGAGTTGGCTAAGACTTCTTAACCCATTAGCGATTTAATCTTTTGAATTTAGGAGTTTGAATGTGATAAGTGAATATTTGTATGATTTTAACCCCCAATTTAGCTCGGTTTTGTATGTCATTTATGCTTTGTTAAGCCATTTTATGAGCTAATATCGTCTTCTAGGCGAATGCCTGTGTTCTAACCTGTTTTGTAGGGAAAGTGACGTTTCTACGCCCTTTTTCTATATTCCCGAGCATTTGCCTAGAACCCGACGATTTGAAGAAGCAAGCTTGACCAAGTGAAAGGCATTTCAAGAAGGTTTACTAATTCGAAAGAGAGAAGAAGCAAAGACAGTTTCGTAGTTGTCGGAAGATCAATCAATTAGGCGGAAGAATTCATCGCTTTACATCAAACCCTATCAACAAACCCGATTGGAGAGGTCAAGGGGGATGATGGAAGTCAAGTCAAAGCAAAGGAAGATGAAACGTTAGTCAAGAGCTTCTAGATGTCCACTTACCCGATCGGGTAAGTGTGTACCCGATCGGGTATCCCTGCTGATCCGAGCATGATGCTTCAACTTCCTATTTTTGTCTTATGTGTTCAATGCTCGACCTCTTCTCCACGAAACCATAATGCTATATATAGATGCTCCAGCCCCTCTTCTCAAAACACACATCTACTTCTCACACAACTCACGACATCTCCTTTCTTCTTATATTTTCTCTTTAGTTTAGTCTTTCTAGTTTAGATTATTTTCTTCTTTTGTCTTTAGTTCTTAGTTCATTTCTGTCCATTTCATATCAAAACATTATTTTAGTTCAATAAGAATTTCAATCTTTGTAGTCTACTTTCTTGGGTACAAGTGTTGTAATTCAAGGAACGATTATTCTATGCAAGGGATTTCTATTATCGTTATCACTTTCGTTGTTGATCGTCACCTAGGTATTTCTAATTTATCCTTTGTTTATTGTCCTTTATTGTTTTCGATTTGATTGTTATTTTCTATTCATATTATTTAGATTCATTTTCATGTTGTTATAATCGTAGTTTCATTTCTTAGATTGTCAATTAGCGTCGTTATTATCGCCACATAGAGAGTCTAAAATTACTTTCAAAACCAACTAAATATGTCTATCCTAGTTTTCATTGTTAATATCATCTTAGACGTAAACATTATCATGAGTAAGTAGTCACCTTTCTAGGGTGTAGGGTAGCCATGTTAGATTGATTAAAAGATGATAATTGGATAAAAGAAATTGTGCTTCTAAAACATTGTGTCTATGCATGTTTGGACTTTAACGATAGTTGACGATTCCTGATCAAAATCATTGACTAGTATGAAATTCTTTTCCAAGGTAGACATACGAGAATTGTATAGACAAAGCATGACATGGTAGATTAAGACCTAGTAAATCGCCTAAAAGCCTGCTAGACCATCTGATCTATGATTGTAATGAACACACCATTCTTACGAACTCACAATGAATTATTTGCATATCCTAAATCCAATTTCATCAATATGTCAATCTACATGTGTGAACCTACTTCCCTAGATGCTTCTCATTATTGTTAATTCAACATTTGCTTTATTGATTTCATTTAGTTTGCTTTTATTTTGTTTTTATTTATGTTCTTTATTAGTTTAGAATTCAAAACCTCAAAACCCAGAAAATCGTTAGATAAAACTCAATTGTGAGATGATTCACAATCCATATGAAATACCATCTCCCTGAGGATCGACCCCTACTTCCCTAATTACATTAAATTGTTATTAGCCTAGTCTGGGTAAATTATCTTTGTATTGGGCTTGCGACAGGCCTGATCAGAATGATGCCTTGAGTTGTAAAATGCTTTTGAGACTAAGTGACTTATTGTGGATTCTAGTGTATGTGTTAGAATATACGCTTAGTGGAAAAGTACTTGGCTATAATTCTTGGATTTAAAAAAATATGATCTTATATCATGGTATCGGAGACTTGGTTGAGGTAATAAGTCGTCAGGATAGATTAAACCATGTTACTTAAGGATTATGGCATAAGTGGAATTTGATTAGATTGGCTATAACGGTGATGCCTTAAGATGTTGATGATGACGTTTTGTTCGGTGTTCTACCTTGTAGGCCATAGGAGTTGAAAGAAGATTAGTAAGAAGAATTCCTTGTTAGACCTTCGGTTTTGAAACCTTTGAGAATGTGTCAAATTTTGGAGTTGAGAGAATGTTGCTATGCTTGAGTTGCAATTCCGCAATTGGGAATCTGTGTTATATAAAAGGATGGATGAATAGGGTTGTAATCGATTTGTTAAATCTAGTTGTACCATACTTTGATAATTTGTCGTACGAGGGTCCCTTGTAAGAGACCTTTGTTATTGGGGTGAGTTGCTTTGCTATCACCCTGAGTCTGAAAGTTGAAATTTTGTGTATTAAACTTTAAACCTTTACTCGTACCATTATCCCTTTCCAGTTCCTTTCATGCAAGTTCGTACTAAGCCTGATTCCTAGGAAAATGTTTTCTCTTATCTTTTCCTTTGCTTGGCTATCTTCATAGCTATATCTATCCAATTTCTAGCTCTTGACTCCCTACCTCTAGCGTCCCTCTAATTTTCGTCCGATCTTATCGCGTTCGTGTTTCCCTCGAAATCTCCTATCGTTTCCAATTTCTTGGTGTCATTGTCTTTCCTCTAGTGAGATGATTAAGTTGTTAGCTAGTTTCGTGTTGATTTTGACCATAAATAGGATTGGGATTTAAACCTTTGGATGAATCTGTTGGTGGTATTGTACTCTCTTGATGGCTTCATTTATTGAGCTTGCTATTGTAGTGCTATTTTGGGAATCGAGTTGAGCGTGATGATAGTTCGTTGTTGTTGGGTATCATAACGGTTGCTTGAGATATCATTTGGGAATTATATGTCTCTAATTGGTGGATTCTAAAAGAGACTTTGCTTTAGGGAATTTAAGCCGGTAACCAAAGTTTGAGGAGTTTTGTCATAAATGAAAATCGATTCATATTGAGTTTTAGATAAACTATATGATTTGAATGGTTGTCTGATTGCCAAGTAATTGGCCATTTGTGGTTTGGAATTAGTAATTATCTTCTATTCTTAAGGAATCATAGTTCGAGATTGAGAAATGTTCGTTGCAAGCTTTGGATAGTGAGTGCTCAGTTGTTATGGATTATAGAGTTAGAATGGTGAACCCATTTATAATGAGGATTAGTAACCACCATAGTTTACTAATGTGACTATTTCTATTTGAGGCTTTGAGCGTAGTAATGATCGAATTAAAGATGCTATGGCGTATTAAAGAATCATTATAACCGATAATGGATTGTGGATTTTCCCTTGTCGTGAGACTTTGGATGAGGCTAGTTGGATCCTAGATAATTATGTTGTTGTGTGGATTGTGTTTTGACTTTTGAGGATGAGAAAGTTCATTGTAAATTTAGGATAATGAGTTGAAGTAAATTGAATCAAGGGATTTTCATGGTAAGTCTCTTTTACCTTGTGGTTGTTAGCAATCATGTTTCCCTAGATATAAATACTTTGTTGGTGGTTTCTAGTAAGGGTTTTGATGAAACTAAGAAGATTAGAGTACGTAATGAATCTTTCATGTGGATTGTTAGTTGTGGAGTCTACCGTGCCGATGGACTTTAGTAGATACTAATTGGATCTGAATAATTAGGTTGTTGGCTTGAAATCTCGTGATTATGGAATATTTTTGTAGGAATTCTGATGATTGAAAATGATGAGTTGAAAATTGGGTAAATTGCAATCTCTTGAGGATTTGGTTTATTAGTAGAGTTAGTGATGTCGAATTCTTGTAGATCTTCCTGCCGACTTCATCGTGATCTTCCTATCCCTAAGAGTTCGATTTGTTTCGTTTTTGCGTGTTTTGTATATATTTTGTTACCCTGAATTGTGTGTGAGATGTGCGAGTCGCTCTATGTACGTGTAATGTCGTGTTATTTTGAGTTTATCTTTGATAAAATCTTCAAATTTCCATATTGTATTCCAATTTTAATTTTTCAACGAAGTCTAAGGGTGGATTTCGTACCCTCTTTTTGGAGAAAATAGATTTCTTTCGCTTTTATATTTGGATTTTGTGTTTGGTTGGATGTTTGGACTTGTTATTGGAGACGTCTGGTGACTAGTAGTCCTGCACTTACTAACGCTTGTTTTGATTTTCGATTTCACTATTTCGACATTGCTTTGAGTTGGATAACTAGAGTACTCGTTCGCGACGGGCACCCCTGCGATCCGTAAATTAATTTCGCACTTACGAAAAATTTCCTTAAACCATTTTTGAGAAGAACCTCGTTTCATAAATGTTTCCCTTGTAAAAGCTTTCTTGTTAATTTTTAAAACCGATTCTTGTCCTTGATACTTTTGTTTTCTACTTTCAAGTTTCGAGGACGAAACTTTTTAAAAGGTGGGGTGATTGTAACACCCGCAAATGTACCCTATTTGTATCTTAAAAATATTCTACGGATACTTTTCAGCGAAATTTAGTTTTAGTTTAGAATTAAATTTCCCGTGTCTAATTTAGAATTTCCGAGTTCGTTTTCGGACTTTACGCGAGATTCCGAGTAAGTTACGTCTTAAGACATTTTTGGGCTTTTTCTCTTGTTTTCCACTTACTCCTTCATATACTCCCTCACAACCCTAACTCCCTCATTCAATCTTCTTCTTCTTCCTCACCAAGTAAACACCAAAACCTAGCCTCCATATTTGATCGATCTTAGAATCGTCACTACGCCTTCATTTCTCGCTCAAATTCACTAAAGTTCGTCTTATTCTTTTCCTCTCATCGTCCTCTATCCTTATTGGTAATAAAATTACCGTCTTTCTCGCTTTTCAATTTATCCGTCTTTCTCAAAGGTGAATTATATTCATCTTTTGTCGTCTTTGTTTAGGTGGAGACCTTTAAGATCCCCATAAGGATTACTATCTAGTGGAGGAAAGCTTAGAAATCGTTTAAAGACGCATAAAGGTAACAGTGAAAGGTTACTCGATATCATTTACGTGTTTTAATGTGTTTTCTATGTTAGAAATCGTATTTAGAATAAGGTTAGTAATCATAGGAATTGTGTTGTTGATGATGGTTGTTGTTAGTTGTTAATTGATATGAGAATTGATGGTTTGTGTTAGTAAATGTTGATTGTTGTATGTTGATGATGAGTTGAAAAATGAGGATCGCGTGCCTGAGACCAGGACGCTGGCAGCGTCTGTGGACGCTGGCAGCGTCGTCTGGCGCTGGCAGCGTTTCTTGCTGCCAGTTTTCCCAAAGTTGAACCTTTGAATTCTATTCCCGCCTTGACTTTCCTTGACCCTTTGGACTTAGTTTTCTTGCATTGATGATTTGTTTGTAGCCCACTCCAAATTGTCGGGTTTGGGTCTTGGGTCTCGGGTTTGACTTTGACTTTTGTTGACTTCCGTGTTTGACTCTATAAGTTGACTTTAAATATTAATGTTTCGAATATATGTTAATCCCTTCGCTTATATCGCATGTTTTGTGACGGTTTTTGATATGTCCCACTTTGAGTCGGTTTTACAAATGTTACGGTTTGAGCACTAATTTTCTATGTGCTTTGTACTCTCATTCCCTTGGCTACCTCCACGTTCGTAAGGCTGGAATGTCGGAACGGGGAATGTATCCTTACTGCTTAATTGCATGTGTTAGTGGGCATATGACGACGTTGTTGGGAGGCGAACGCTTTGCGTTGATCGACCCGGCCGTCAAATGTTGTATACTTGCGAGGTGGTGTCATTGCATGTAGCGTACCGCTTGTTAGGCTTGTGCTCTTTTCCGCCTCTTTCGTGAAGGTTGACCGAATTTGGGGTACTCGGCTTCTATGATTGACCGAGTCTTGGATGCGAAATGTTATCGCATGTCGAATCGAAAAATGTGATTCCGAGAGTCTGGCCAGGTTTAGACTAGGACCGATATTATATATCGTCGTTCTACCGAGAGGAAATTAGTCTACATATACGAAATGAATTGAATCGTGTATGCGTTCAGGGCAATGATTATCCCGTGGATGCCTTTTAATCATACTTGCCATGTACACGGTGCTAGTGCGTGGCATTTACCGTGAGAGACGTCGTCAACATATTGTATGTTTTGGGATGAATGATTATATGATTGATATTCGTGAATGACTTTGCATGGTTTGTTTGTCGAGTCTCAATCTTATCAAACTTATGCCGCTAACGGTGAGATGCAGCCCTAGTGAGTGTATTGGTTGCCTAGAGTGTCGTCCCCGAGTCTATTTATAATCCATCGTACAGTTCATATGTCGAGTTCTATCTTATCAAGTGTATGCCACTAACGGTGAGATGTAAGCCCTAGTGAGTGTACAGTTGCCTAAGGTGTCTTCCCCGAGTCTTTCTATAATATGATGGTTACGGCTTTGTACTTCATATGCTCTTATCTTTATATATTGAATTGCCTATTTATCCTTCTCGTACTTCACATGTATATTTATATATTCATGATTCTACTTTTGTATTTCCGTTTATGTACGTTTATTGTGATATGGCTGGGAGAACCCGGAGCTACTCCCCACTGACTGTGGCGTTCATGTTTTTCATGGATGAACAGGTTGCTTGATTGGATGACTTTTTGTTTGTGGTATTTTGGGTTCGGGTGTGAGCTAGCGGGCGTTGGCCTGGATGAATCACCTCTAGACGTTGTTTAGCTAGTTTGCTAATAACTTTGATGTTTGATACATTTTGAGAGACTACGTCTCTTTGTAGTATATTCTATTTTAGTTTGTATTTTTTTGACATTCCTCGTATTTCTATCTTGCATGTAAAAAGTTTTAAAAACACCGTATTTTCCGCTATATAAGTCACATGCTTGTTATGTTTTATTTCCGCATTCGCGAGGGTTGTCACAACGACCGTGACTAACTTGGTTCGTGCCCGTGATTCAAGTCACGCTAGTGAAAACCCCCTTAGTGCTAATTTCTCCATTTTTCTCGATTTCTTGCTTCTTTTTCATTTCCCTATAGTGACGGGATTCGTCATCGGAGGAAAATTACCAAGATTCTTCCAAATCTCATTTTTTTCACCTTCAAATTCACTTAAATTAAACATTAATTTCCCTTCCTCACTTCACTCATGCAAAATCTTACTAACTAATGCAATATTATTCTAAATACCCATGACTAATTTAACTTACAATTAATCAAATGAAACTTAAATTTAAATGCAATGCAAAGGTAAGGGAAAGAGTACATACAAACGGTGGTTATGGTGAGGACTCTACCAAACTCAATCAAGTAGCGGTTTTTGTTAGAACGATTCTTCCTTGACATTGTCCATGCCACTTAATGCTCTTAATAATCGATCAAAGGCTTAGGCATAATCCTCGTACAATCACAAGTAAGGCTTTGTCCCTTTCAATACAGAGTAGACCCATATCCAATTCAACTTGGTCATAACACTTGGGCCCTTGCGGTGCTTAAAACCAATCATGTCACAACCTTTGTCAATACAAGTTAGAAAATGCGACTCATGCGCTTTGGGAGGCTTAAAATTTCTCCTTTCGCCTTCACAAGTTTCCATTACACACAAACCCTCCACACGGGTTATGAAAGAAAAGTGAGGCGAAGGGTTTTCCTCATCGTCATCGTAAACATCCCAAATACGGGGAGGAAGAGTAGTTGGTTCATAATTCGCTTCACATTCATCCTCCCTTGAGATTGAATCTTCAAAGAGGTAGAATTCATTCAAATTCTCTATTACCCCATCCTCCATTTCTCCATTATAATTTAACTGCTCTTCCCTTGAAAAGGTATCATCAAAAAGAGAGCTATCACTCGAATCATCTACCTTACCACTCTCCATTACCCCACTACCATCAAATTCATGGAAGAAAAGTTCATTGTCACACAAGAAATAATAGATGAAGGAGTCAAAACACTTTCTTCACAATTAAGCATAAACTCATCATCATCCTCACTATCATCCTTTATCACTCCATCTTCCCAAGGAGGGGAAAATTTGGTCCACAAATAAGAGGGAAGCTCATGGATATAAATGAGGTATCTCATTCTCACAAGTTTCATCCTCACCATTTTCTCCCGGATGACCTTTTGAAGTGTGGTTTTTATCGATTCCAACATACTCCTCTTACAACTTTCAAATATACCATTCATTACTTCCTTGAAACAATAGATACCCATGTACTCAACAAAAACCCAAAATTCCTCACAATTCATTTCAAAGATCCTACCACTACTCAAGTGGAATGCTAAATTGCGGGTTTTAAAGTTCATGCCATTATAAAGAACACAACGTGCCTCCCAAGTAGAAAGAGTATAGCCATGATGCCAAGCATTAGTCGTATAATTGTTAAATAGAATAAGATAAATGTCGAATGGTTCATCTTCATTTCGACAAAAGGTGAATGTAGATATTTGAAACACAAATAAACAAGTCTCAAGGAACCAAGGTCCCTCAAGATACAAGCATAGACACAAGACAAGTAAACAACCAAAAGCATACAACACCGTCCCAGGGAACGACGCCAAAATTGATGAGCGCAAAATAGTCACTCCCAAATCAAGATAACTAAATATAAACCAAACAGCCTAATCTAGTAGATAGGGGAGCAAAATGTCGGTCCACAGAGACGAGAGATGCTAATAGGTCACATAAACAAGTATCAAGTCTACACAAAGTCACAATTAAAGTGGGTTTGATGCTAAACTAAGAACATAAGGTAAATGTAAGCATATGAAAATAAAAATAAACTAAGATAATCAAATGACAAACAATAAAGGAAATTCTAGGATCGGTGGGTTCAAATGGGTAATTCGGATTCTAGTTAGTCGGGTTCATAGTCAATGGGTAGTCAAACTTGGGCGTGGTGGATTGAGGCTCTCGATCTTACAATTCCTCCCATATACCAAACCAAGCTAGTTCTCGCGTACACTAGATCGATACACCAAATATATGCAAGTCCTAACATATTCCGAGGCTTTTGATCTTACGGAAATGTAAAACAAACATGAATCATGCAAGTTTGTCAAGCAAGCATTTCATCAAACATATGGTATGCATAAGTCGGAAGAAAGACAATTAATCAACAAATCAACCCGACAAACAAAGATTAACCCTCATTAAATCCCATTAACCCCCACTAATCCTAGACTAATCACTACTCACTACTTAACATGAGAAATGTGAAGGAATAAAATATAAAATTAAGACAAGACAAAATGATATGAAGGAAACAAAAGAAGTAATGATATGACAAGATTAACAAGTAAATGAAAAGGGATTAAGAAAGTATAACAACTAATTAAGGCAAAAGATGAACAACAAAAGAGGAAATCTTGAATAAAGGAGAAGACTTTGTCACCAATCTTGAAGTACAAAACCAAGAAATCTAATTACATGACTAGATCTAAAACTAATTAAAGAGTAATTGAGGAAAGATTAAACTAATTAGGAGGAGATTATCTAATCTAAGTCTAAGGTTTTTCTAATCTCCAAAATTCCCCAAGTCGACAAAAGAGGAGGTATATATATGCCTACAAGAAAGGAGAGACGGTCCAAGGGAAGAAATGGGCTTCCGGAGAAGTCACGAGCGTGACAGGAAAGTAAGTCACGCCTGTGATGGCTAGAGAACGACCGTGTCATGCCCGAGAAAGGTCATCGCGCCTGAGACAGGGCTGCTGTCTCGCCCGGGACAATGTCGTTTCGCCTGAGATGACTCCATGACTTGTCACCTTCCTTCTTCTCAATTTGACTTGCCTTGATTATGGATGGCTTTGGCACACCAAGTAGGATCTCCAAGGTGTGTAGGATCGCCTTGGTATGTCGTGGGCCCTCCATGTAGATTATCATCCTCTCGCTCACACAAAACGAGGTAAAAACCGTACCATAAGTCGATTTACCTACAAAACCAAATAAAACCGATAAAAGTGCTAGAGGAAGATAAAACACGCAAAATCGCTCCTAGGGCGCATTCAAAGCAAGCAAAATGGGATAAATAAAGTAATTCAATTAACCCTAAACCTAAATAAATTCTATTAGAGAAAATCGATTTTGTATGTGTATAATCAAAATTTTATCAAAATCTTATTCAAATAAATTTGATTTGTTTAAGTCATTATTAAACATTGTTAACTTAATTTAGTATTAAAATATTTAATGATGATATTATTTTTGTTAATCCTATAAAACTCTTTATTTTTAATTAATTCAAATTTTTACTTTTTAAAAAGATATGAGTATCTTGATTTTATGAAATATATAATTGATAAGTGAATATTTGTATGATTTTATCCCCTCATTTTAGCTCGATTTGATATGGTTTATCCACTTTAAGAAGTGATTTTGTGAGCTAATCTCTCCTTTACAGTATTTCTCGTGCTTTAATGTCATTTGTAGGAATTTAGTCGTTTCTACTTCAAATCTCGTCATTTGAAGGAAATATGAGCAAGGAGAAGCTAAGAAGGACGATTACGCGAGGTTAAGATGGCATGCTATAAAGATCTAGAGGTTCCGAGTCAAAGGGAACAAGTTTCAAGTCATTCCGAGCTCATATGCACAAGTTGCGACGGTTTTGCTATTCGTCGACGAAAGTCGTCTCAAACCTCATGCTCCGACCCTTAACCCGTGGGGACATGATCAGGCCCAAATAGGGGAGGAAATGAGGCCCAACAGGTGTTAGTTACGTCCCCGTTTGAATCTAAAGTCAATGGAGTCAAGGTAGATCAAGTCACGTACCAAGGGAAGATCAAACGATAGTCAATTGACCAAGAGTGCAACATCCCCGATCGGATTACCACTTCCCCGATCGGGGAAGTTTGGTGACGTACGCATCTTCACGTCATCTCCCTCTCTTTAATGCAAGGCTTAATGGCTTGATTAAATGGGCATGAATCCGGACGCATTTTGGCAGCCTCTCAACCCTATAAATAGCCTAGCCTCCACACATCTAAGATGTACACAAAAACACTTCTCTTCTCTCTTTAGTTTAGTTTCTCTCCTTTATCTCATCTTTCTTAGTTTAGTTTAGTTTTAGTTTTCTCTAGTTTAGTTTAGTTTAGTTCTAAGTTTGTATGGTTCTACTTGTAATTGGAACTCAAGTTTTCAGGTTTGTATTTCCTATTCAAGTTCTTGTTCCATTTCAATCTTTGCTCATCCTTTTCGGTAATCTTTATTCTCATCTTTACATTATAGTTTCATTTTCTTTTAGTATTTCCTTTATCATGTTTATCATTCTTAGTTTTATAATCTTAGTTTCCTTTTCATTGTTAATCATGCATAAGTAGTCACCCTTCTAGGGTGTAGGATAGCCCTGTTAGATTATTTAAAAGATGATAATTGGATAAAAGAAATTGTGCCTTTAAAACGTTGTGTCTATGCATGTTTGGATTGTAACGATTGTTATCGATTTTTGGCCAAAATCATTTGACTAGTATGGAATTCTTTTCCAAGGTAGACATACGAGAATTGAATAGACAAAGCATGACATGGTAGATTAAGACCTAGTAAATCGCACTAAAAGCCTGCTAGACCATCTGATCTATGGTTGTAATGAACACACCATTCTTACGAACGCTCAATGAATTATTTGAATATCCTAAATCCAATTTCATCAATATGTTAATCTACATGTGTGAACCTACTTCCCTAGATCCTTTTCTATATTGAGTCATTAATTATTGTTTTAGTTTTCTAGCATTAGTAATAACCATTGTGACAATCATACAAGTTGAAATTCTAATCATATCTTTTCACAAGTATACCCCGTCTCCCCGAGATCGACCCCTTACTTCCCTAATTACATTAATTTGTTGTTAGCCTAGTCTGGGTTATTTATCTTTGATTAGGGTATGCGACAACCCGATCAATAATAAAATCTTTTGTATAAAGTTTTATACGTTCCTTTTTTGAACTATTTTGTTTATTAGATAAAAATTCGGTTTAAAAAGATTCTTAGCTTTAATTTAGGATAGTTTGTTTTTTTGAAATATTTGTACCTAATTAGGTTTATCATTGATTTATGTATTATGTTTATTTTTTGTAACTAACTCATACAAAAGTCATATAAAAAAATTCCAATTTCAAAATAGATTTTCTAAAGATTCTTTCCTAAAATTAAGCTAACAAATTATTTTAGAATAGAAAGTTGAGCAGAATAAAAATATTTCCAATTTTAATAACGCTGACAAAAATAAAAACGATGAAAATAATGGTGATTTATACATTTAAATTAATCTACTACCTAATACGATTTAGAATCAACAATTCAAAAAATTTAATGATATAAAAAACTGAATCTTAAGAAATTAGTAAATAATTAATGATTAGAAACATAAAAAAAAAAAGCATTCATAAAATAATGAAACAATATTAAAAGATAAGAGAAAAGGAAAATGTTAAAAAATTTGTAACATTAAAAACAAAAATAGATTATGATTTTATAAAACTGAAATACATAAATTTCTGAAATTATAATTTTACTATTATTTTAAATAATTAAATAATATAAAGTAAATAAATTTGAAAAAAATATAAGTGACTAGCAAAAAAATGTAATCGAAATGTACAAACAAAAAAATAAACTAATAAACTTCCATAATTGTAGGTAACTAGGGTAAGTTAACAAGTTAACTCAACATCTAATATTATTAATCTACCCCCAAACTAAACACTAAAGGCTAAATACAGATTGCCACATGTCACTATCTAATTAGTTGTGTATGTGAATTCTCATACACAATGTGTAAGTGTATCATCTTCCAATTCTAACAAAGATGGTAACATTATATATACACAAACTCACATTTCACAACTATATTATATGATATTTTTAGTATGTTGCAGATATGTCACTCACATTTCACAATTCTAACTAAGATGGTAACATTATATATACACAAACTCACATTTCACATTTTGTTTTAGGTTTTTTGGGATGAAAATGAAGAGAGAGACTCTTTTTTTATGAGGATATAGTAAGGAATTTTGAAGATGTTAAAGCTTTGTTATGAGTAAAAAATAAGAATGCCGTTTTTTGGGAGAAAAATTGGATAATGGTGTGAAAAAATCTCTAAAAGATTTCAAATTAAACAACTGATATGTCAAGTCAGTCTGTTTGTTGTCATTTCAGCCCACACATGCCTACACCTACACGCCGCCTACCTCTGTCTATTACAATATGTCATCCACCCGATTTTTGACCCATTTTCATAAATGGTATAAACCCAACCCGTCTTATTAATAAGACGGATAGGGTAGGTCTTAAGGAAGACTAATTGAAAATTTATACCAGTATAAGTAATTGTCAAACTTAACAAGAAAATGAGGAGCATTTAAATTGAATAGAGATGAATAAACATGACTTGCTCGCAAATGCTATTTCATCAGCGAAAGAAATGAACTTTGATATACATATATATATATATGTGACCAAGAGTAATATGTAAGAGATTATTACAAGTATTAATAAGCTAAAAAATGATGACTAACTTTATCATATTTTTACTCGGAATGAATTCTTACTGCTACCGAAGTTTTCTGATGGGCAATGCACGGCCGAAGAGTTTTTCCACCTCGCCCGCCTCCATTTTCAACTCATTCAATACTTCCATCTCCTCCTTGCTTAAATCTGTTAGGAATTTTTCCTCATCTTTCTGTAGCTCTCTAAACCCTTCTACCAATCTCTGTAGTAGTGTCATTTCAGTCTCTCTGACCTTCTCCACCTCTACTTCCAACTGCTCGACTTCACTTAAAATTGTCTTCTCTCCTTCTTCCACCGTCTTCTCAAGCCTCTCCACAAGCGGAGGCTCAGGACCACAGGTATTATCTGTGCGAATGAAGGTTTTGAAATCTCGTCCAACACTCTGAGCTGCTTTCTCAAGCTCCGGCAAAATGAATTCGGGCAAAGTTGGACTTCTTGTATATATAAAAGCGCCACCATAGCCATCCCATGCATCGTTTCTTCCTCGGTAGTAAACAAATACGTAATCATCAGGTTGATTTTCTATCTTGGACGATAAGATGTACCTATATGAGGAAAGACGCTTGAGTTGTCAAAGTAAAATGATCACTCTATGCATGTATCTGTTAGCTTAGTTGGTGAAAACATGAATTAATAATTCATGGGTCTCAGTTTCAAACACTGAAGACAGCACAGCAAGTTGACTTGAGATTATGCCGCCGTCTATCTCTCTGATAAAAAGACCGTCTAAAAGGTTCACGTGGTTTGTACACTAGGACGTATTTCCTACGGTAGGGATGTACCTGAGCCACAAAAAATGAAAGTAGGGAACAATTTGGAAAAATATGAAGCTCGACTCATTTCATTATACTGTATTTTTTTTTTGCTCTTTTCAAATTAATTCAAAAAATAACATATAATTAAATGAATATATTATAACATACTAGGCCCTATTCTACTGGACTTAAAGTCACTCCCTTTAACTTAAGTTCAACTCAAGTTAAGTTCAAAAAAGTTAAGCTTCAATAAGTTAAGTTTAGCTCCTATAGGTCAAGTTCAGTTCAGAAAAATTAAGCTTCAATAAGTTAAGTTCAGCTCCTATAGGTCAAGTTCAGTTCAGAAAAGTTAAGCTCATATCAGTTAGTATAGCTCCTTTAAGTTAAGTTTAGAAAAGTTAAGCTCCTATAAATTAAGTTCATAAAAGTTAAGGTTCTATAAGTTCAGTTCAGAAAAGTTAAGCTCGTATAAGCTTCTTTTAAGTTCAGAAAAATTAAGCTCCGATAAGTTAAGTTCATAAAACGTAACCTCTTACAAGTTACGTTAAGTACAAAAAAGTTCAGCTTTTATATATAAGTTAAAAGTTCAACTTCTGTAATTTAAGTTAAGTTCAGCAAAATTAAGTTCAGAAAAGTTGAACTCCTATTAGTTTAGTTCAGAAAAGTTAAGCTCCCTTAAGTTAAGTTAAGCAAAATTAAGTCCTAAAGAACACGGCCTTAAACGAAATTAGAATAATCAAAAAGAGGCAAAACGAGCTTTTTGTATCAGATCCATAATGAGCTCGGGTTTGAGCACGACTGAACCAATTTTAAGGGCTCGCCAAGTGGGTTTAGCTCATTTCACCCTAAAGGAGGGATTACTGATTATTTAACAAATGTAACGGATGCCGGTTCCACTGTCACTTAAAAAAATGATCAACACAGGTTAACAACAGGGTCACTTTCTACATTTGGTATACTCTGTTATATGTGACTATATATTTAAACAGAAAGCTATATGATTAAAACTATGAGGTGGTCTCCCTAGGAGTATTTGTTTCATAAATCATAATTGGCCCTTTGCTGAAATCCTAATGACAAGAAAAATATGCACTGCATTTAAAAGTGAAAAAGCAGTAGACAAATACCAGTCATCTTGGTAGTGAAGATATTCATTGTCATGATTGTACAGTATACCAGGTTGAGTCGGGTCTTGAACGAATCTTTGCACTGCTGATCGAGTAAAAAATCCACCATCTGGTGTTTTTATTCGCCAACCTAAGTTTGCCACGAGCCTTTCATCTTCGACATGGAAATCATGTAACTGACAATCAAAGGTGTCAAAAGTTGGATTCAGACCACTACTTATAAACCACTTCCCACTGAAATCTGCAATGTTGAATCTCTTAACAAGAACAGCTGGATCAGGAATAGGGAAGTCTCCAACATCAGACTTCTGAGGTACACATTTCTTTCGAGAAACAGCACACTCGTTGAACTCGTCGACAACTTTGTTTTCAAATAAGTCCCCACATTTGATCTGGCAAGGGATATATCCAAGAAATAATCATTTTTCTGGGGATCATTTATTAAAACAAGGACTAAATTTTAAATACTTGTTATTCTTTTTGAGGGAAAATACTCGTTATTCTTTAGTACTACATCACGATGGAATAAAACAAAACATAGCTCGTTAATCTGGCTAAGTTTTTATTTAAAAAATCTAAATTAATGTGAAGTGGTAATCGAAACAACCTAGAAGATATTATCATTATGTGTCTCTTTATGTGTCATCCCGACATAGCCTATATGTTTTGTTAACACAAGGACAAGGTTGCTTCCGTTCTACCCCCTTAGCTCGCCATTTGCGGGAATCTTACGCCTTGTTTAGATTGATTGATTGCTGCAAAAGGGAGGATAGGGAAATGGAGGAATACAAAATCTCTTGTTTGGATAGAAAAGAAGGTATGATGAAATGGAGGGATCCATTTTTTCTCCTTGAAGACAAATCAAAATGTCTCCAATATAGGAGAGATTCGAAGGAAAACTCTCCATGCTTCATTCGTCCTCTAATTTCCTTCCCTCCCTTTCTCTCCCCTCTATTCCGCTCCCCTCCCATCCCCTCCCCTTCCCTCCTTTTTTGTTATCCAAATGCACCCTTAAAGCACTTAGTAATAATTTTGTTGATGAAAGAGTTCAATATTGTGCAATTGTCGGTGATACAAACTTTACCTGACATTCTGTTTCATCCGGCCTATTATTGCAGGTCTGAAGACATGCAACATTTGCTGCACATGATGGATTTGCAATGCACTTGGCAAGTTCCACTCTGTTCAGATACTAGCTCAAGTAAGGTGACAAATTGAGGTTACGTGTAGAATTAAAATGACCAACGATAAGAAAATTTATAATCCTTTGGTGTAAGTAAATGATGACATAAACCCTTAGGAATTTAAGAGAACCAGTGCCATGGTAAACATATGTACCAACTTAAGGTAATCATGCACCCCTAGCAAAAATAGGATATGTATGCAGATTGTTAGAGTTGGAAAGGTTTTTCTTTGCGTCATTATGAGGCACATAAGCAAATACATCAAAGAAAGCGCTAATCAAACCGTTGCACATAAGGGGTAGAGTCAGGATTCATAAATTTTTTTTTTTTTTTCGGCAGCGGATTCATAAATTAGGTAGCAAATTTTTTGTGCATTTTAGACATTGTTGCAATGAAGGGGAAGGGTATCCACACTTGAGGTTTAGTGTATCCAATAACTTAATCATTATCATAAGTACATATACGACCATAACTGGCCACACAAATATTGGCTTATAGAGCCCCAAAAGTCCTAAACTTATAATCGTTGACCCAACTTTCTGTGACAAACTTTGTTTGTCTCCAAATATTTCATTATTTGGGGTAGCATTTCACGCTATCCCTTGCAACATAGTAACTACATCCATGTCTGCGGAACCTACTACCTCTATTTTAACGCTCGCCCAATACTTAATAGCTAGTTTGTACACCAGTCACCAGTGAAATAACATGTGTGAATTGTGTTACAGAATAAAGAATCCAACCAGAGATATTTGACTTGACTCAACAAACCCATTGATAGAAATGCAAACACTTCCTTGTGCCATAATCGAATTAAGACAAAGATAACAAAGCCCCAACTTCAAAGACAAGGGAGGAGATTCTATATGTTACCTGCACTCCTTCAGTAAACAGGTACATGTTTTAAGAGCATCGACAGCTTGTGCAGACGACATAACAAAAAATGTGCACGCCATTGCAGCTGTCACATTTACCAACTGCATTTTCAATGTACTCCACTTCTGGCGGCATAGTTTTAGCAAGACAATGTTAAAAGACAGTTCATCATCAAGCATAACAAACCAGCAATGGCAGATGCACGAATAGCACTGTGTCTTGGAAAAAAAGGTAAGTTCTTGTGCATTTTGCCCATTTTATGTGCTTCAAAAAATTTAGATTTTAAATTTTTGTATAAGAATTCGTACTCCGTAGAATCTTTAACATTTTCAATGGTTTTAGTAAACAATATTGCCTGGGTCAGTCAGTGCTAACAAGCCATAAATGTAAAAGTACCTTAGGAATGATAGCATTGGCAATGATCTTCAAGGAATTCACTTTCGTATTGCACGAAATACTTCCAGATGGTTTTGACTTGCCCTGATGCAGATTTTCATATTTTCCAATGAGCTTACTACATACAAACTGCTTTCTCCCATTAAATCTCACTTTTATTCTACCAACATCTTGGAACCGTAATGGGTTCCTCTCTTGCACCCATTTCTTGAAATTCTGTTGTGAAAGTCCAATATTTTCATCGTAGGATATCAAAATGGATCGTGCAACCAATGCCATGACTATAATTTAGTTCTATGTCGGAAAAATTGCAGCTTAGAGACCAAGTCCTTTATTTAACATCAACCAAAGGCAGCAACGTCAACTTTCTCGATCAGCAAAACCCTTACTGTCATCATTTGAAAAACAGTAATAATTTAATTACAAATAAAATGCTGCCATGGAGAAGATGTACGCAACTTTATCCTTTAGTAATTATTAGTAGCGAAACATTATTACAGTGACCTTATAACCAAATTAAAATTAAAAATAAGACAATCGCCAAATACAAAACCCACCATGGAAACAGAATTTAGCAGGTATTAGGATTAGATATACGCAACTTCATTTCTAAACTAAATTGCAAAACATTACACCCTCTATCTATTTCAAGCTAATTTCATACATTTGATTATAATATGGAATTGCTTAAGCGGAGCGAATATAATAATGACATTATGATAAAACACAAATTCCCTGACCCGTCTTAAGCTTTGCGACGGGTCGCCTGTCGAAAGTGAGACTTGTTGATGATAAAATTCAACAAATTCAGTTAGGTTTTAGGAGGTCAGAATGATGCAACTTAAACTAATCAGCAGCAAAACATTATTTCAGCAAAATATCTAAAGGAAGAGAGAGGACCTTGAGGAGGTTGAGAAGGGTAAGATGAGGGAGAAATGTCGGGCAACGTGGTGATTCGATAGTCAGGGAAGTTACTTGTACACTTATATTGTCTTTTTTTCAGTGTTTGTGATTCAACACATTCGAGAAACGGATAAGTGATAAATAATCCCTTCTTCTTTTGTGCTGGATTATCTTTTTCATTTTGTTGGACTACAATATTAACATCTTTTTTAAAAACTTTGTCTCTATCTCTTTGGATTTTATTTTCGACAACTAATGTTAATTAAAGACTTAAAAAAGGATAGCGTTAACAAACGTTGACCCGATATGAGTAATTCAATCTCAATCTCAATCTCAATCTCAAAATAATATTTTAAACAAGAAGTTATTCACCTTTCTAATTTGAAAATATATAATAAAACATGCGTTTATTACCATGCCCTTGCGCCTAATGACCCGAACCAAACTCGACGCGACTAACTGGCCAATGATTACCTCATTCGTTGATTACGTGAAATAATATTGGAACCAACCTAAATCCAAGATTAGCGTGTCAAAAGACAAACCTATTATTTTTTTTGGTGAAATGTGAGTATATAAATAATATCAAGGATCAATTTACAAGCCTATTGAAATATTGGTACAGCTTACCACAATAATTAGACTAGACATGGCAAAATGAAACCGAAACCGATCGAAAATATCCGAATTGATAACCGATCGAAGACCCGATCTTTGTAACTTAGAACCCAACTCAATCTGAATCGAACCGAAACTCAATCGAAATCAATAATAACCGATTGATACCCGAACCCGAATATAACTGAACCGATAAGAACATACCTGATTGACCTGAATCAAAAATATTTATTTTCTCATAAATAAACTCATATTAAGGTGTTTTAAAATTATTCTTTATTTATTAATGAGACCCGAAATTGAACTGAACTGAACTGAAATTGACTCACTCGAACCATACCCGACTCGAAATCTCACAAACCGATGA
Organism: Heliosperma pusillum; assembly: GCA_022085475.1. Classification (NCBI taxonomy): domain Eukaryota; kingdom Viridiplantae; phylum Streptophyta; class Magnoliopsida; order Caryophyllales; family Caryophyllaceae; genus Heliosperma; species Heliosperma pusillum. The sequence goes on along the minus strand of JAIUZE010045643.1, from coordinate 35,514 downwards.
AAGTGGCTAACTGAAATGAACCCAATCGAAATCGAATTGAAACCGAAAATATGATCAACAAGATTTAGATCGAACCGATTTATGAAACCGAATCGAATAACCCGCTTTCCAGATATAGCTTAGACTAACGATTATTGCCAAAATACTAGATTCAAACACCAATCTAGGCAACAAAATGGATCATTACATTCCCCACTTCCTCGGCCAAATGCTATCATTCCTGCTAGAAGGGTAGACTATTTTCGATCTAATCCTACTCTTAACTTCATCCTTGATTAGTTCAGCAACTTTACTAGGTCTCTCTAATGTTGCTGGGACTCGGGTACGAATAAGTACGGATACGGGTACGAATCCTTGTGTCAGACACTTCCATCCCAAAAATCAAGGACATGCGGATACGAAGAAATAATGGATACGACATTTTTTGGACACGATCAAAGTATCCAATTTTCATTATCAGACACGGTCAACTTGTATCCAAACTCATATTTGGACACTGTCAACTAGTATCGAAATTCATAAATGGACACAGTATAGTTGTATCCAATCTTATATTTGGACATGCTCAAAGATTTAATATGTATAAAAGTAACTTAAAAAATCTAAAAATTTTAAACAGAATGCATAAAATAAGAATAATAATGTCATTGATTTCCATGAAACAAAATCATATCACAAATCGTCACTACAAATAACTGAAATAAATGAATAAACACGATCATTTTCATAGTCATTGAAGTGTCCAACTCTACATATGATTCTCTTCGACATCTTCACCCAAAATTTCAGTTGCAATTTCGATATCGTCAAAATAAATGTCCAATTCCATGAAATTGCTTATAAATTCGGCTTCATCTCCACCTGTTTTGGCAGCCCCTGTGCATAACGAACCTTCCTCGTGTTTTATTGGAAGAATCCGAAGATTACAATGGACGAACACCAAGTCATCCATCATTTTAGAGATAACCTGGACCGTTTTATCCTTTGTACGAGCGAAAAAATGCTCCAATTTCTTTCGCAGCACGACGATTACGCGGGCTGAGACAAAATTTTATATGCGAGCTACTGGAGAATAGGAGTAGACGCTCCATAGTTTGCCCACCAACTTAAGGGCTCTTCAGTCATTCTTGTATCCATCACATAACTCTCCCCAAAATTTCCTAATCCCATGGCAAAACGACCGTACTCAGTGTACACTTTTTGGAGGTCTTCGGAATTCGGAAACAATCTCTTAAAACAAAGATTTCTATTCTGGGAAACTTCGTCATCTTCATTAGGGGCAACCCTAGGTGTGACACTATTCCCCCCTTCCAACCACTTTTGACTATAGTACTTTGGAACTAATGAATGCGCTAAACAATGTAGTGGTGTGTTACTTTTCGTCCAGCGACTTTCAAACACTTGTTGAATAGTGTCAAAAAATGACGATTGTCCTGTGAGTGTATCTTTTTCCTCGTGTTTTAATGTAACCAATCTGACGTCTTCAATCATTGAGTCCCACATATCATAGACTAAATGTAATGAAGGTGTGTTGGTATCGGCAAACCTAAGGAAGTTGTTTAAAGGGGTCGTAAATTCTAATAATCGACCTTATCCCACCAACTGTCAAACAAAACACATTCTATAACTAGGTCGGCCTTCTTCTCAACTGGAGTTTTCCTAAATAACTTCCACTCATCATCGATTACCATCCTTACAAGTGCGTCTTTGACTTCTAATAACCGTTTGCACATTATAATATTGGAGGCAAATCTTGTTTCGACAATAGTTAAAAGGGTAAGGTCTGTATATTTCTTAAAAATATTTAAGGCCTTTGTATGGTTCATTACAAAATTCTTAATGCTTAGACACGCATCAAGCAAGGTCGGGATCCATTTACACTCATCAAAGTGGTTGGAATTTTCAGTAGGATCACATACAGATCTAAGTGCTATATTCAAAGAATGAACCACACAAGGAGTCCAAAAGATATGGGGGTACTTAACCTCGATAAGCATTGCAACAGCCTTGAAATTTGCAGTGTTATCGGTGACAATTTGAACAACATTGTCAGCTCCTACTTTCTCAATTGTTTCCAGGAACAGACTAGAAACATACTCAGCATACTTCGTTTTTCCGCTTGTGTCATATGAGTTCAAAAACATAGCCCCTCCTCCAGAAGCAGCCATAATGTTAATAAGAGGGTGACGTTGCCGATCGGTCCAGCCATTTGAGCAAAGTGAAGGACCCTTCCTTTTCCAAGAGTCTAGGAACGGTTGTAGTAGTCTACTGATATGTGATTTTTCTTGTGCTAGTAAGGTGGTTCTGAGCCTATTGTAAGCTGGCCCACCATAGCCCGGTAATCTGTACCCTCCCAATTTACTCAAAAACCGCTTAAAATGAGGATTTATAACTAGAGAAAACGGCAATGCACAAGCATATATAAATCATTCGAGCGCACTCTTTGTCAACATCGTCTCTCTTGGCCATATTGAAGCATTCTGCTATCCCCTTCCTTTTTTTTGGTTGAACTAGATCAGAGCCAGAGGGTAGAGTGACGTACTCTTGCCTTTTCTGTGCTTCCTTTTTCTCCTTGTTCGTCCTCGACTCGGCTAGGTTGTGCTCCTTGAGGAGTTCAGCCAATATTTCATTTGAAATAACTAAGCATGATTCGATATTGTGATGAGGGAACTTCACTAAATGACCTTTCACCTTAGTGTATGATCCCGTCACGATTTTATTGCAGTAGTTATAAGACCATTTCCTATTCCCACCTTCTTTCGGTTTTTCGAGAATTTTGACATGGTTCCATAAGGGTTTTGAATCAACGAGAACAGATTGGTTCACATTAGGTCGTTGATTTGTTGCTAAGGGTAGTTGAGAAGCCATTGTTGTGGAGTTTTAAATTTGATTGTAGTATTGTAATTATAATAACTAATAATAGAGATGGTGATTGTAGAATGTAGATTAGGCACATCATCTTTCGGCTTTTATAGAAGAAATTTCAATTTGGGGAGATTAATTTCGGGATTCATGAAGAGTTTCTAGGATTCTAGAGTAAGGTTCATGGATGGACAATTAATTTAGGGGTAGGTAGAAGTAGCAAATGTGAAGAGGCAGAGAGTCGTGTTTGACTCTTGATTAAAAGAGTAACATAATATAATAGCTTAATAACAATAACTAATAAGATACGGATCATTTCTTATTTAAGACGGACCATTTCCGTCTGAAAAATAAGACGGGATTATGTTGGCACTTTTTGATAAAATGTAACCACAGCTTATGTCAACTTGTTTTCAATAATGATTACACCTAACTGTAAAGTGGTTACAAAATCCCGTCTTATTGCTTCAGACCAAAATGGTCTGTCTGAAACAAGACCAACTGAATAATATAATAGATTAATAACAATACTAATATATGATTATAATATATTCGTAATAAATTAGTCGGGAAATTGATTATTCGTTAGTCGTTATCGTATCCGTGAGATTGATTACAAATTATTTCCGTTAAAATACTTAAAAAAATATAATATGTGTATATGATTACTCGTTATCACATACGTATGTGATTACTCGTGATCAGATACAAATATACAATAGGTGTATATAAATATATATATATAGTTACTCGACATACTCGTAGGAGTATATGATCGCTAAAACGTCGAAACGAGTAGTTACCATATATTGTATCATAGAAGTATATGATGGCTTTACTCGGATCGAGTCTTTATCATATACGTACCTTAGGAGTGTATGATTACTGAAAACGAGTAGTTATCACTTATCACATACGTACCATTAATGTAACTCAAATCGAGTCGTTATCATATACATACCGTAGAAGTACATGATTACCTATCATACACGTACAATACATGCTATATGAGTATATGATTACTACTAAAAGGTCGAAGCGAGTAGTTACCATATATTGTTTCATAGAAGTATATGATTGCTTTACTCGGATCGAGTCTTTATCATATATGTACCTTAGGAGTGTATGATTACTGAAAAAACGAGTAGTTATCACTTATCACATGCGTACAATTGATGTAACTCAAATTGAGTCGTTATCATATACGTACCGTAGAAGTACATGATTACCTATCATACACGTACAATACATGCTATAGGAGTATATGATTACTACTAAAAAGTCGAAGCGAGTAGTTACCATATATTGTTTCATAGAAGTATATGATTGCTTTACTCGGATCGAGTCTTTATCATATACGTACCTTAGGAGTGTATGATTACTGAAAACGAGTAGTTATCACTTATCACATGCGTACAATAGATGTAACTCAAATCGAGTCGTTATCATATACCGATACGTACCGTAGAAGTACATGATTACCCATCCTATACGTACAATATATGTTATAGGAGTATAAGATTACTACTAAAAGGTCGAAACGAGGTGACCATTTTCGGGTTTGGGACAGATATGGACGGGTCAAGAAGCACAAAATTATCCAACGGACTTAATTTGTACCGGTGCGCCCTTCTCTTATGGGTCCGGTATCCCGAGGGTTCCCTTTTGTTTACAAAACACAAAAAGGTTACAAATATATATTAAACCAATTCGTGTTAAATTAATACTAAGAAGCATAATTGATTACTCCCTCCGTTCCGATCAATTGTTGTCATATTCCTTTTTTTGGTGTCTCATCTACTTTTTCCTTGGTCTTTGTGCCAAAATAAAAGGACAACAATTAACCGAAACGGAGGGAATATAATTTATCAAATAATTGTCATGATTTTTGTGTTTCACATCTCTTTAAAATTAATAAAATTTTCTTTAAAATTGTCCTTTTAAGATTAAAAAGTAAGGGATTTAAATATTATACATGCTTAACGGACCGGCCCATAAGCTTCTCTTGTCGTCCATACCCGCCCATTTAACGTGACGGGGCAACCCGCTTACAACTATATTAAAAAGTAGACTTTTTAAACAGAACGTGTAATGTTTTGAGAGCTCAACCGAAACCGATCCAGTTAATCTCGTGTCATGTTTATGTCGAATCACTTATATAAATGGTCAATTGGTCATTGAATGTCATACATACTCGTATTAGTCTATTATTATTTTTTGTTTACTTATTTGAGATTTACAAACACAATTTGTCACACTCATAAAGTAATAATCGTACGGATACGAGAAAATAATACAATTGTAGGAGTTCACTTATTTATAAAAAGGATCACGATATTTCATTATCAAAGTAATATTATTAGACTACATTCCCATCAAAAGTACCTCAACCTTATTTTGATACGTAATATATAAAATTTGTAAGTAAATTCCATGATGTTATTTCTCAAGTTCTTCCGCAGTTCCGCTGACACCTATTCAGATGATAGGATACCCATTCTTAGCGTTCATTCTGTTCAACATTTGCCCGTATCCTTTCATATTCTACTTTGTTATCTATCATATGTTGACAATAGCTAATGCATAATATTTTCCCTTCTGGAGTGCCAAGAAAATGTTGTTGAATTTTTGAATACGAGCTAACAAAAGTAAGATTGCAATGTATACATCTTCAAGACTTCCCGTCTCCTCTAATTATTTTGTCATAAAGCGGTTGTGTAGAAGCCATTTTTATGTGATTAATATATATTTTTATTAGAACAATGTATGCAGTATGGCTGTATGGAGATTTTTAAACTTGAAAGTGTAGTTAACTCAATTTATAATTACACTTTAAGGCTTTAACTTCCCAACATATAATTAATAATTAATGGGTCTACAACTCTACATGTGAATATACAATATAGATGGGTTCCCTATACATGACTAATTGACTAGTATGACTACATATTAATATATTATATTTCATTCCCAAAACAATTACATTTTCTATCTTCTTCTTCCCCAATTTCCTATCTTCTTCTTCCCCAATTTCCTATCTTCTTCTTCCCAAGTTCTTCCCAAGTTCTTCTCTTCTCAAGTTCTTCCTTTGATTTTTTCTGCAAACCTACAATGTTGCAACTTGCAAGTAATTTACTTGAGTAAAAAATTACCAATTTTTATCTTTCTAATTTTCTTCTATTCTTCCATGATAGCAAGCACAAATTCCGAATAATGCTTTTGCAGTTTTAAGATTCATATTCTTGAACATTGATCTTCACCTTTCCTGGTTCGTGGCACGAACTCCGCTCCGCTCCTAATCTTTTTTGACGAATTGAACTACGGAGGTGTCCGTTTCTCAGATTGGCGACCGGACACGAATTCCGTGTCGGGTCGTACTAACACGGGTACGGTGGGGTGAGGCGGCGACTCCGAGTTTTATAGAGTCTCAATTACTGAATTGCATATAACATTGTTTTTTTATTCCAAATATATATAGTAGTAGTTGGCGGTCAAAATGAGTAGATGCATATGTCGTTTAATCTCTAGTGCAGCAACATTAGTATATCATGTCATTATACTAACATGGATATTGAATCCACACCAGTTCTCAATCAGTGAAGTGACCTGCTGACAGTACTTATAGTTAAAAAATAAGTGATTCTGAGTTTAAGTCTCACTATCACAAATGGTTACGTAGCGATATTATCAACCAAACGTGGTCTTACCATCTTCTCAACACAACAAGGTAAACCAAGTTAGTACTCATCACATAACATATACACAAATACTACCAAATTAGGTCTTTAATTACTACCCTTCTCTCATTCATTAATATAGGTCAAGTTGTTTTAAGGTTAGGGTTTTCACATGTGAGCGTCGGGAGCGTTCAGGCTCTGATACCAACTGTGACAACCCTCGATAATGCGGAAATATAAATCAAACATAGCATTTATAAATGTCGCGGAAACAAAGAGTTTTTAAAACTTTTACATGTAATGGTTCGAGGTGTTATCAAGCAAACCAAACGTAAAGTAAATATAAGTACAACGGGGAAACAAAGTCCCTCAAAACGTTAAATGAGTCTAGTAAACTAGAGTCAAGCGAAAAGGAAAACGTCAATAAACTACTCCCGCTAGCTCACACGCCTAAATCCCCAAAAAGAAGCATCGACTAGTACCTGTTCATTCATTAAACATGAATGCCACAGTCAGTGGGTAGTAACTCGGGGTTCTCCCAGCCATATCACATTAAAACGTACATAACAAAAGCATATTAACAAACATCATCATCATCAAACATGAACAATATCGTCATCATATATAAAAAGTATCATCATCATATATAAACAATATCATCATCATATATAAACAATATCATCATCACATATAAACCATATCAAATAACCAAGACTTAGGGAAGACTCACATTGGCAAAGATATCGCTACTAATGGCTTGCATCTCACCGTCGGCCATATAGTCGAAGAGGTAGGGGACACGACTCACAAAGTAGCATAAGTGTGATACACGGATTCACGATCCTTTCCAAATCGTGGTGGCACGGGGGACCACTGATGGAGAAACGATGGACAAGCGTAGAAATACGCATTTGTGGAATCGCCACCAACTTTTGTGGGAAGTTGGAACCGTTCTAATACCACATGCAATGTTAAGACAAAAAGCAATGAGATGAACACTAAGAACTCGTTACCCGTAGCTTTCTATGTCTAGAATGACTCTCGTGGATGCCAATGAACACGGATGTTCACACAGATATGGAGTAAGGGGTGAGAGTACGTATCAGGAAGTTCTTTAATCGAACAAATAATCCTGCCCGCCTCGATAACGACCTCTACTAATGATTAGGGAAACTCTTCTATACTTGATATGTTGTCGGTTATATGCATGTTATGCAACATTCACGTTTTAACCCTAGCATGTGAGCTTAGACTATGTCGGTGAACATTTAATTAGCATTCAGTTATGTCGAATTAGGATTTAGAATTGATTGCATGTGAAGAAACAATAGAATCATACAATTACAATAATTAAATAGAATACAAAATTACAATGATATACATGATCTATGTCGGAAATATATCCAAACCAAAGATTTGAAAAAAAAAAAAAAGAAATTGAAACGTTAACTTAAAGACGGATTAGCAGTGATACTAGAGTTAATAGTCGATTAAATAAGTAACTAAAGCTACGTCGAAACGATAATGGAAGTTCAGAGAAAGAAACCAGCCCAGAGCAGGTGCAACAACATGTGCGTCCTCTGGAAGAGGCGCAACACCTGTTGCGTCTGTTCAAGAGGTGGGTTATGGCTGTGAAGCCAGAATCGCGATCAGTTAGTATTCGTTTGTGTATTTACGGTTTATTAATGATCTATGACTCGAGTGAAAGTGATTTAATAGATTAAACTACAAGAATAATTGTATCAATAACGAATCTTAAAGACTTTATTTGAACAAATCGAATCTCTAAAGACTCAAACTTGATTAAATGACTAAAACCCACTAATATTGACTATTAGAGATCTAAGTCAAGAACAAACATCTAAATATGAAAAATTACATTGAAAGACGATTTATATACGAAGAAATGACTAATAAAAGAAGTTTTGAAAAGGTTTGAATATACTTCCGACATGAATCTTACATGATTGATTGGAAAATAAAATACAAAATAAAAGATGGGATTTTACACCCTCAAACTTACATGTTTGACAAATACGAGATTAACTAAGTTCACGTTTTAGTGATAGCTCGACTCGGATATGTAAAAAAAGTGGCCTCGTTTAGAGGAATAAAATCAATTGAATGCATTGATTGATTAAATGTAGTGGTCAAATTGGTCGGTCATGCAAAACGAGACGGGTACCCAGAAGGATCTGAGCTTACGTGGTCGATTGATCAAGCACGTATATGTTAAAATGCTTAGCGCAAGGTCTAGAATGCTAAGAGAGAAAAGAAGGGGTGGAACACTCGCGTGCTTTAAAAGTGAGCACGAACCTCTTTTTTATAGGTAAAAATCCGAAGAGTTTTGGAATAACTCGAACACAGAAAGAAATCTAGAAAATATTCCGGAAACATGAAAAACGAGCTCGGGAAGAGACGCAACAGACACTGCGACTCTTGGAAGAGGCGCAGCACCAGCTGCTCATTTCCCAAGCAGTTTCCTACTTTGAAAGAAAGATTTTCGTGTTTTTATTATGGAATTGCGGTAGACTTCGAATTCTTTCAAAATAAAATACGGATATATTTTACCAAAAAATATATGTTTTGAAATATTGAAATATCCGGAATATTCTCGAGCATTCAAACTAGGTTTTAAAAGACAGTTAATTGAAAATGAAGCGGTTTCTTGACCCGGACTCCAAATAAATTCTAATGACTGTCAAATCGACCGTATTGGCACGTAGATGAGGACCAAGGGGTAGACACAAGTGTTTGAGCTATCACTTGACGATAAACTTTACGAATTGTCACAAATCGTTTCGCATACCAAACATGCGGCCGAATCATCACTGGGTGGTTGGCGGAAGGTGTAGATTCGAGGAATCTACAGAGCCCCCACTTTGACTGAGGCTTGGACAAGGCAAAAGTCAAAGTATAGCCATCAGTTAAATCGAAGATTACAACCTGACGACTATGGCGACACGAGGCGGTTCGAGGGGTCTGAACCAAGGACCTGTCGTCGGGAACATTTTAAGGTCTGTCGACCATCGGGGAGGGTCGTTTAAAAGTCTATTAGACTATGTATAAAAGCTTGCCAACCATAAGATGGAGTTATACCTGAGCATCTTCTTACATGGACTTGAGGTTGCGTTATGAGGCTCGCCAGCCGTCTGAGGATAGGCATACGTAGTGAGGCTCGCCAGCCGCTGGGGATATGACGCGTAATGAGGCTCGCCAGCCGCTGGGGATAAGATGCGTAATGAGACTCGCCAGCCGTTGAAAGGGCATACGTAATGAGGCTGGCCAGCCGTTGAAAGGGCGCGTGATGAAGCTGGCCAGCCGTTGAAAGGGCGCGTGTGAAGCTCGCCAACCGTTGAAAGGGGGCCTGATAAAGCTTGCCAGCCGTTGAAAGGGCGCGTGATGAAGCTCGCCAACCGTTGAATGGGCACGTGTCAGAATCTTCCTGCTGTTGAATGGGCACGTGTGAGAATCTTCCTGTCGATGAATGGGCACGTTTTGAGAATCTTTCTACATCTGTCTTCAGGCAAACTCTCGTTGGAATAGAGCGTACATGAGAATTTGTCTGTGTCTCTCTTCAGGCGGACTCTTGCTGGGGAAAGATATATTGAAAAGGATTTGGGCCCACAAGCAACAAACTTGTAATAACCAGACTTCTAAGTAGAGCTCTGCTATGGAAAGGGCGCAGCAAGAGCTTTAACTCCGCTGGGGGTTGCTTGAAATCGCTTGAAAAATTGCTTGACGTTGCTTGAAATCGCTGGGGATTTCCTGAAATGAGTAAAACTGCTGGGGATTGCTTGCAATGAGTGAAATTGCTGGGGATTGTTTGAAATGACCAGCGGTGAGGGACAGAAGAGCCAATGTTCTTCTTACGATGTCTGTAGGAGGTCGAGGTGGCAGGCGTCGAGCCCCCAGCTTATCTCGAGGTGTTGGAGTACAATTTTCCAATTTTGGCTATTGCATAGGAATGCACTTGATTTGAATGCAGGTTGCACCGTCCCGGCACGTTGCGTTGTGGAGGGTGGCCAATCGGCTGAGGGCTACAGCCATTGAGACACTCGTAGGCGGTCGGGATCGAGAGGTATGAACCTCTCGTTCCTTGTTTATTTTGTTGTACTTTGAAGAGAAGTGATTTGAAATGTGGCATTTCTTTGCAGAGAGTCTTGGAGCGTGAGCTGGCATAGTCCCGGGAGGAGACAACTTGTTTGTTGAGGGAGCTAGAGGACATGGATACTGAGATTGTCGCTCTCGAGGTTCTAGCTGGGCTGGTTATGAGGATTAGTTGTCTTTTGCTGTTGGTTTGTACATTTTGGCTTGTTTCGGGCGAGAGCCCACTAGTTTTAAATTTTGGACTTTGTTTTGGATTGTGAATTTGGATTCTGGATTTGCTTTTGGCTTTGGCTTTGGCTTTGGCTTGGGCGAGAGCCCCCAGTTTGATGTACATGCCTCTTCTGGTTGTATTTGATGGCCTGAGTGTTTTTGCTGCTGAATGCTTTCTGTCCCTGCCGGTTAGTCTGGAAACAAAACAAGTTTGGTAGACGACGGTTTTTCCGTCATGATGTAAAAAATAACATCACATAGAAATCACACAAAGTACATGTTTGCATGTTGGTGGCCTAAACCGACGCAAAACGAAAGATTGGATTGAAAAACGCGATTTTGTAAAAGAAGAAATGTATATTTGTTGAAAATGTGAAAAGAAAGAGGAGTGAAATGAGTACCCTAATTAAGTGTGCTCATTTGGCGGCAATGTCGACTTGTCTCTCAAAAAGCGAACCTGACGGGATTGATATCATTCTTTAAGCTGTCTTGGCACATGCTCATGCTTGCAATGGTGATAAGTTGAGGATTTCGATGACATGGGGATATCCAAATGTCAAAATACAAGAGCATAGTGTCGTTCAATCTTAACTGGCCAGGGGCCTGTCTTATTTCGTGTCGCATGAGCGACACATGGGCTACGCGAGGCGCATTACTTTGTTTGCCTCTGAGGATTTGAATGAGTTTTGCTTTCTTCGCAGTAACAAGATCTGCCAACTACGCAAAACTAATAATATAGAAGCAAAATACTTTTGTGACCGTATAAGCTTAGTGTACATCTGTCGAATTCTTAGATGCAAAACAAGGGTGAAAGGAAACGGAATGGAGTGGGAGGTTCTATGGTGTTAGAAGTGTTGGAGCCAGTGTCCTCCACAGTTAGTGCAATAACATAAATAAATCTCTATAGGTTCAGAGGGTATACTTTGTATTGTAATCAGTTGATTAACGTTTATCGATAACGGTTGGCTTGCTAGATAAGTTTGACGTTATTGTCATACAGATGGCCGTGATCAACTGGTCCCTAAAAGTCACACCTAAAGGATGTGATTGAGAGATGTGATTATTTGAGAAAATAATCATATTGATGCCTTATTAAATGACTAAAAGGTTAGTCGGTGTTTTTGACTAAAAGGTTAGTCAATGTGATGATGATATAATTATTTAATAACGATTAAATAATGTTAGCTAAGACGAATTAACTGTAATTCGTAATTAAATATAAAATGTTATATTTAGTTGTAGTATATAATGTGAGCTTAAACGAATTAAAATGTTAATTCGTAATTAAACATAAACCGTTATATTTAATTAGCAGGATTATAAATATACCGATATTTATAATTGAAGTATATATTATACGATTGTCATAATAATTGTTATGTTAATATATCCACTGCAAAATGTTGTAATGGACCTTATTAATGTATGACAACATATTAGACAAATATAATATGTATAACATTATATTAAATGGAAGCTAATATAACCGAAAAAGAGTCCAAATACATTGAGGAATTTCGGTTAAAATAGGTAACAAAATAAGAGAAAAATAATCCCTTATTTTCTCCTTTTTGAGCCGTGAGATAGGGGAGTATATGGGAAGAGTTTTACTCATTCTAACTCTCTAATTCATTCATCATTAATTCACAACACACAAAAAGATACAGACTCTTTTTCTCTCTAATTTTCTAGCAAATACAAGGGCATTTCTCGATCAATCTTGGGTGAGACGATTAGGAGGATATCTGATTTGATATCTGTTCTTAGGCCGAATTTACGAGGACTAAAGGTTATTCCTAATCTCTTTGTTTATTATGCAATTTCGTTTATGACCCGTTAATCATATAAATCGTAATTTCATTATAATCCTGTAAGATTAAAGGGATGTATACGGATATATTCCCACAAGTGGTATCAGAGCCTTAGGGCTATGAAATTATTTTATGTGATTTTCATAAATATTAAATTGTATGATTATTGAAAGAAAAAAAAAATTTCGGTTTTATTAAAAAAATTAAAACTCACGGTTTTTATTTTATTGTTGCCGTGATGATTTTTTTTTTTTGGTTCCATTATAGATTCATTCATATTATTGTTTTAATCTGTTAAAGATGATAATATATGAATTTGTTGATATTTTAATTTAATAAGGATTAAATTGGAATGTAAATGGAATTGTATTGGATGTTAATGAACATCAATTTTTGTGCTATGTATTTTCGGTATAAATTGTTTTAGATGTTCATATTAAAAGGTTAATTTGAATCATCTACTTGTATCAATGTTTAATAACGATTAGGCATTGTTTGTTTGCACCGAGCTAGTTAATATAAGCATAATCGTATTAAAATCGTTCCAATTTTTGGTGCTGCTACTGTACAATTAAAAAAAAAAAAAATTTTTTTTCTTCTGTTTTTTTTATTGCTGTTAGCAGCAGGATTTTTTTTGAAATTTTTAATGTATATTTTTCCGGTTTTTTGCTTAAACCGTGAGAAATAGTTAAAAAAAATATATATATATATATATATTTTTTTTTTTTTTGGGCATTACAAAGATAATGTTTGTTTGTTTGTTATTGTGAAAAGGTTCACAATAATGATACCCGATTATTTTAAAAAGGTTTAAAATAAAAATGGATTATGGAAGATTAAAATTGTTGTGGGCAATTAAGGAATTGTCACATAATTTTGATCGTATATAATGGTGGTTTGGATAATTAATCAACATAATTAACAAATTATGTCTTGTAGAATTAATTTATATAGTTGATGCATTTTATTTTTGTCGAATGAATGAATGGTTTTATTTACGTATTTTTGCAATTGGTTGAAAAATGTAATACCTAGTGTGGCCTTAGTTAATCATGTTTTCGTAATGATGGAAACATGATTTGGATGTATTTATGAGATCTCGAATCTCCTTTTATTTCTTTTAATTATGTTTTTGGAATTAGAATGTAAATAGGTTTATTTTGTAATTTTGAAAATGTAATTTAAGAAGACTAAAGATGGAGATCGGATGCTCACTCCCGCTACATGGACCAAGATGAGACAAAGTCAAGCTTCTCGGGTCCATTAGGATGGATTCCAAACTTGTATTTACTGTTCATTTTGGTAGATAGGCCACACTAGGACCGTTGTAATAGTTTACGTATTTTTCGTTCTTTTGTTTTTCATTCTCATGTTAAATAATTGCATCATATTCCGCCTAAACCAAACCACCTAAAATGCATGAAAAATGATTCATATAGTTTGAATTTTCATCATAGACATACAGATGTCACTCGTTCATAGGGCCATCACCTTAGTCTAAATCATTCACGAAATGCTAGAAATTTGTTCACTTAAAATGAATTAAATTTAAGATGATGGGATCTTCCTCTAAAATGAAAATTGAGATTAGTCTTTATAGGGAGAACTACTATGAACCCCTTCTTCGTCGGAAGTCATAATATGACCCCCCGTTGGGTAAGCAGTGAGTGTTGACCTATTTTACCTCAACATTGTAGTCCGAGTAATATCTCGGGATTATAATGGACTAAAAGATAGAATTTACAGAAATTTATCGACCGAGAATTCTAAAGGTAGAATTAGCCAAGAGGTTGGCTTATCAATTTACAGAATTTGAGTCTTGGGATCATTTATATAATTCTTGAGGGAGGTCAATTGTATAAATGCATGAGTCATCGCATTATACAGTTTTTGCATTAAGACTTAATTTTAAAACGATGAAACTTATCATATTCATTTTCTTTTTCCACAGTTTTCGAATTCGTTATATACAGATATAACTGCTAAATAACAATATGGCTGGCCATACTGATGACCCAATGCCAAATGTCACGCTCGAACGTGAATCCTGGCTTAAGAAGTTTATGGACAACATGAATCAGTCCACGCGACTGAAGAATGATGGGTCCAACTTTGCGGACTGGGAGGCGGCATTACGGAATGCTGCCATTGCTGACGGTAAGCTCAAGTACTTGACTGAGCCACTACCGCCAAACCCAGGCCCCAATGCAGGAGCAAATGAATCACTTGTTATAGTGATTTCGTAATGGAGGCGGGTGCGATAAAGAACGTACTCATCTTTCAATGGAATCCAATTTGCAAAGACGATTCATTCCCAAGGTGCAAACAAGATTTTCACCACGCTCTCTAACAAGTTCCGAAAGCACCGAGGATCGTTTAGCTATGAGCATACCTGTCGCTTCTTTGAAGCGAAACTCCAGAAGGGCCAAGTTAGCCCACACATTCTTGACATGATTGAGAATGTCGAGAAACTGGAGGCACTTGGTTGCAAAATCGATGAGAAGATCGTCATAGACCGCGTTCTTCATTCACTTCATGATGGTTTTGCCCTTTTCAGAGCAAATTACTATATGAATGATATGAAGAAGAGTCTTCATCAGCTCCACTCACTCCTTGTACAGACAGAAAGTGATCTGAAATTGAGAGGGAGTCTGAAACAGGACGTTCTCATGATTGCCAACAAGGGCAAAGGTAGGGGCAAGGCTCAGGCCAACCTAGCTGTAGGGAAGCCGAAGTTCAAAAAGCCAGGGCAAGGCAAGAGTGGGCCTGGTGAGACTAGCGGTAGCTCACAAGGCAAGACAAAGAGCGATGAAGGTAACGTGGAGTGCCAACATTGCCACAAGATTGGGCATTGGAGGAGGAACTGCCTCGTGTACCGTGACGACATTAAAGCAGGCCGCGTCTCTCCTGTTGGTATGTCTTCTTCTTTTATTCATATGATTGAGATCAACCATGCAAGTTTCGGAACTTGGGTATTAGATACTGGTTGTGGTTCTCATCTGTGCAATCATTTGCAGGGCCTAAGAAACATCACAACTCTCGCAAGGGGTGATGTGGACCTGCGAGTGGGGAATGGAGCAAGAGTAGCTGCCGTTTCAGTGGGAACATATGTAATCCAACTCCCGAGTGGATTTGAGTTATTTCTGAATAACTGTTACTATGTACCCAGTTTATCTAAGAACATTATTTCAGTTTCCGTACTTGATAAGGACGGATTTTCGTTTGTAATAAAGGATAATAGCTGTATTTTCTCTTTAAACGAAATGATTTATGGTAAAGCAGTTTCCATGAATGGGATTTATGTTTTAGATCAAACCACAGATATAATGCATGTGAGCAGTAAGAAAGCAAAGGTTGGTGACAAAGATCAAACCTATTTATGGCATTGCCGTATGGGACACATAAATGAAAAACGCGTGAAGAAGCTCATTGACAATGGGACTATCTCCCCATTTGACTATGAATCTTTTGGCACTTGTGAATCATGTCTCATAGGCAAAATGACTCGAATTTCCTTCAAAGGTGTTGGAATGCGCGCTACTGACCTATTAGGACTCATACATACTGATGTGCGTGGACCTATGTCAATTAACGCTAGAGATGGCTATAGATATTTTATCACTTTCATGGACGATTTGAGTAGATATGGATATGTCTACTTAATGAAGCATAAAAGTGAGTCCTTTGACAAGTTCAAGGAATTCCAGAATAAGGTTGAAAACCAACAGGATAAGCTCGGCCCACAATCGGTCAAGACATACTTTATTGGTTATCCAAAAGGGATGTTTGGTCATTACTTTTACTCGCCTACCGAACATCGAGTTTTTGTTGCGGCTAGTGCGACGTTCTTAGAGAAAGAATTTCTCGAGAATAGGACAAGTAATGGAACCTTCGATCTGTCGGAGATTCAAGAACCAACAACCGAGCAACCAATGGAGGAAACTGTTCCTTCATCACCGGCTGCGGTAAATATTCCTGAAGAACCCAGGAGGTCGGGTAGAGTCTCCATTCCTCCAGACAGATACATTGGTATGGTCGAGGAGAACGGGAGAGATGACGTTTTACTCCTAGAGAGTAACGAACCCGCTACCTATAAAGGTGCCATGACGTGTTCCGACTCTAAGCTATGGCTTGACGCCATGCAATCCGAGATGGACTCTATGTATGAGAATAACGTATGGGATCTGGTTGACTTACCTGATAAGGTTCGGCCTCTTCAGTGCAAATGGCTTTACAAGATAAAGCATTCTGTAGAAGGACAACCAGATACCTACAAGGCACGACTAGTGGCAAAGGGTTTCACTCAAGTGCACGGATTGCATTATGATGAAATTTTTGCACCCGTAGTCATGCTGCGTTCCATTCGGATAATCTTAGCGATTGCCGCTTTTCATGACTATGAAATTTGGCAGATGGACGTGAAAACCGCCTTCTTAAACGGTTATTTGGAGGAGGAGTTGTACATGGTACAACCCAAAGGTTTCATTTATCCTAAAAATCCTAAGAAGGTATGCAAGCTTAAGCGTTCCATCTATGGACTTAAGCAGGCTTCTCGTAGTTGGAATCATCGTTTCGACCAGGTGATAAAAGAGAATGGATTTACTCGATCGGTCGAGGAACCATGCTTATATATCAACTCGAGTGGGAGCAAGATTGTCTTCCTAATATTGTATGTTGATGACATACTATTGATTGGGAATGACATACCTCTCCTGACTTCGGTAAAAGTTTGGTTAAAGAACCATTTCCAGATGAAAGATCTGGGCAAGGCACAAAGAATTTTGGGGATCCGTATCTACAGAGATAGATCACACCTAAAGGATGTGATTGAGAGATGTGATTATTTCAGAAAATAATCATATTGATGCCTTATTAAATGACTAAAAGGTTAGTCGGTGTTTTTGACTAAAAGGTTAGTCAATGTGATAATGATATAATCATTTAATAACGATTAAATGATGTTAGCTAAGACCAATTAACTGTAATTCGTAATTAAATATAAAATGTTATATTTAGTTGTAGTATATATTGTGAGCTTAAACGAATTAAAATGTTAATTCGTAATTAAACATAAACCGTTATATTTAATTAGCAGGATTATAAATATACCGATATTTATAATTGAAGTATATATTATACGATTGTCATAATAATTGTCATGTTAATATATCCACTGCAAAATGTTGTAATGGACCTTATTAATGTATGACAACATATTAGACAAATATAATATGTATAACATTATATTAAATGGAAGCTAATATAACCGAAAAAAAGTCCAAATACATGGAGGAATTTCGGTTAAAATAGGTAACAAAATAAGAGAAAAATAATCCCTTATTTTCTCCTTTTTGAGCCGTGAGATAGGGGAGTATATGGGAAGAGTTTTACTCATTCTAACTCTCTAATTCATTGATCATTAATTCTCAACACACAAAAAGATACAGACTCTTTTTCTCTCTAATTTTCTAGCAAATACAAGGGCATTTCTCGATCAATCTTGGGTGAGACGATTAGGAGGATATCTGATTTGATATCTGTTCTTAGGCCGAATTTACGAGGACTAAAGGTTATTCCTAATCCCTTTGTTTATTATGCAATTTTGTTTATGACCCGTTAATCATATAAATCGTAATTTCATTATAACCCTGTTAGATTAAAGGGATGTATACGGATATATTTCTACAAGAAGACACTGGAGATCTGTGTTATCTCTCTCACTCACCTAGATGAATGAAAGGATCGTCCCGAAAGGCATGGAGAAAAAGTAACTGTGAGTCGATTCGTCTCAAATTTGACTGCCTGAGAGATTTTTTTTGTTTGTGGTTTTTTTACTGGATAGACGTTTTTTTGGTTTTCGACACATTGTTGGATTGACTGGATTTGTTTGTTTGATTGGAATTTTTTCGTTTTTTTTTTGGATTTTGATTTATTTGACTTTTATTTGTCTTGTCTCGTGAATTTTTGAATATTTATGATTTTTGATTTAGGGTTGTTGGGATTTTTTTTTGTGATTTGGTTTGACTTTGTGAGAGTTTAGGCACGATTGCTCTAATTGATTGTTTTGATCCTCCGGTGGGGGTATCAAAATGTTTGGCATATGATGTAATTTCTGGTAGTCGTATAGGATCTCACGAATCGGGTAGAAGGATGGGGTCTTCAAACCTAAAGGTCACCTAGAGACACGGTGATCAAGGAATTTTCACACCACAAGATATGGACAAGGTGGTAAATGCTCGCCCTCTTTAAGGCTTATTCTAAGAGGTCGAGTGATCTACACTAAAGAGATACAACCTAAAGTATTTCAAGTCTATTTCACTGTCCATGTACTTTATGGATAGGCAAGCTGAGCTAGGTGGGAGAAGTAGCTTTAAATACTTTAAGATGTGGGGTAATGCTGTTACTTTCAAGGAGGATGTTGAGAGAGTGTGGAGGAGACATATCTCTGGTACTAAGATGTTTAAAGTTGTAAGGAAATTGAAAGCTCTCAAACCAGTCCTGAAGAGTCTTAATAAAACATGTTTCTCTGACATTGAAAATAATACAAATATTGCTAGTAGTGTTCTGGAAAATATCCAGGTGAAGTTGGTTGATAATCCTAGGAATGTTGAATTAAGGGAGCAGGAAATGGAGTTTTCTATGGACCTTAAGGAACTTGTTGCAGCAAGAGATAGTTTTTTTTATCTCAGAAAGCTAAGTTGCAATGGTCAATTGAGGGGAATTTAAATACCTCTTACTTTCACCATGTTATTAAGAAAAGATTAAATATGAACAAAGTATTCTAGATTAAGGATAAGGAGCGTATTCTGTGCAACGATGGAGAATCTATTCAAAGAGCTTTTCTGGATTATTATCAAGATCTCCTGGGTACTCAAAAGGCTGTTGATGCTGTGAATAGAAGTGTAGTGAGGAAGGGCCCCTGCTGTACTGATGATCATTGGAGTATCCTTATGACTCCAGTTACTGATGAAGAAATTAAACATTGTATCTTAAGTATTCCGAAGCTGAAAACACCAGGCCCAGATGGGTATAATAGCCAATTTTATAGTGATGCTTGGGATATTGTTGGTAGTGAGGTTTGTGGTGCAGTAAAAGATTTTTTCTTGAGTGATCAACTGTTGGAGCATTTTAATTCTACTATGATTACTCTAGTTCCTAAAATTGAGAGGCCAACTAGTGTGACTCACTTCAGGCCTATCTCATGTTGTAATGTATTGTATAAGGCAATTTCCAAGGTCTTGTGTTCCAGACTTGCCTTAGTATTGCCTGGCACCATTAGTAGGAATCAAGGAGCTTTTGTGAAGGATACAAGCATACTTGAGAATATTCTGATTTGTCAGGATCTGGTGAGGCTGTATAACAGAGACATGGCATCTCCTAGGTGTCTATTTAAGTTAGACTTGCAGAAAGCTTATGATTCCATTGAATGGAATTTTGTTGACCAAATGCTGGAGGCTCTGAATTTCCCTGAGAAATTTTGAATGATGATAATGAAGTGTATTTCCTCCACTTCCTTCTCCCTCAATCTTAATGGTGCACAATTTGGATTCTTTAAGGGTAGGAGGGGATTAAGACAGGACGATCCTATATCCTCCCTTCTGTTTTGCATCTGTATGAAGTACTTTACTCGTGTGATGGATTATGCCACTGAGAAATGGTTCTTTAGATTTCATCCTCTTTGTAAAAGTTTTAAGCTGACCAATCTGTTATTTGCTGATGACCTCCTTATGTTCTGTAAGGGGGATATCAGATCAATTATGCTTATGCTTAGGGTCTTATTTACTTTTTCTGCAACCTCTGGGTTGAGAGTTAATGCTTCTAAGTCTGAAGTGATCTTTAATGGAGTGACTGAAGGTGTGAAACAAGATATTTTTGAAGTGTCTGGATTCCAGATAGGGTCTCTCTCATTTAAGTACTTGGGTATCCCTATTAAATGCGGTAGGTTAACCAAATCTGATTGTCATATTTTGATTGAGAAAATTGTGAGTATAGTGTAGGGGATAGGTGCTAGGAAGCTGAGCTATGCTGGTAGGCTTGTGCTTATCAATGCTGTCTTTAATACTCTTCATAATTATTAGGCATCTATTTTCCTGATTCCAAAAGGGGTTATAAGAAGGATTAAAGCTATATGTAGAAACTATTTGTGGAATGGTGATGCTGAATACCATAGACCTCCTCAAGTGGCATGGGAGAAGGTCTGTTGTAGCAAGAAGAAAGGTGGGTTGAACATCAAGGAAGCTGGGGTGTGGAATAGGGCAACAGTTGGGAAAATTGGTAAGCTGGATTTATACAACGGCTGACAGATTGTGGGTACTTTGGATAGATCATGTGTATTTGAAAGGGGCGGGCTGGAATACATATAGACCCCCTCCAGATTCCAACAGGAATTGGAGGAATATATGTAGAATTAAGGACTCAATGGTTACTCGGTTTCAAGGTACTCAATGGATAGCTGATCCAAAATGGTATTCAATAAAATAAGGATACTACTGGATGAAAGGGATACACCCCTTGTCCAATGGTAAAAGAATATGTGGAGTAAATGGAATGTCCCTAGACACTCATTTATAGGTTGGTTAATTAAACATGAAGGGCTCAAAACTCGACAGAAGCCGCACCGTCTTGGTCTATGTGAGACTAATAGGTGTGTTCTCTGTGAGTAAAGGGTAGAAACTCATCTGCATTTATTTGTAGACTGTGAGTATAGTAGACTGATCATATAAGGTGTTGAACAATGGCTACAAATGAGGTTAGATGATCATTCTGCTAGAGGTACATCTAGAGTAAGGGGCGAGGGTACGTATTAGGAAGCTCTTTAATCGAACACCTAATCCGGCCCACCTCGATAGCGGACTCTACTAATGATTAGGGAAATCGTTCGTATTTGATATGTTATCGATTATATGCATGCAATGAAACATCCAACATTTTAATCCTAACATGTGAATTAGACTATGTTGGTGAACATGTAATTGAAAGTCCATAGAGACTCCTCTAATTAGTTACTAAATTACTTGTTAATTTAGTATTTAATGATCTATGTAACATGCATGCAAATATAAAGACATTTATATAAAAGAAGAAATTTCCTCACATTGAAATGGAAATGATATGGGCACAACAAGAACTCCTTCTTGTTGTTCTTGAGCTATTATATAGATAATCCTCCAAAAATATCCAAACTAGAAACCATTTTACGTGTTTGTGGTCGGTATTACGTGTTTTGAGAATATTTGCATCTCCCTTTTCCTCATTTTACCCAATTAACTCCACATAAAGCCATATCTGCATGTTGCCCTTAACTACATCCTAAACTGAGCCTACCTTTGCCGAGCTAGTTTAGTAGTCGAGGTATATTGTATCATTGTGTCAGTTTTTGGCTCGTTTCATTGATTGGAGTGGGTATTTACGAGAAAAAGAAGAGAAGTGTTGATTAGTGTCTCGATCGAGTACTTTGTTTAGCTCGATCGAGCAGATTGTGTTAGTTGTTGCCTCGATCGAGTGATTCATTCAGCTCGATCGAGATGTTTTCCTCAATCAGCCAAGAGAAAAAGAAAAGAAAAGAAAAATGAAAAAATGAAAAAATAATGAGAAAAAATAATTGGCTGAAGTTTCTGTTATCTACACCTCCTATGCGTATCATTATTTTATTGAGGTGTTATTTGGGATTTGTGTTGTTTATGCCTAGATTTGGCAAGGCATCGAGCTTAATTTTTGATTGTTGGAAGAATGGAACGAGTTCTATTGCGGTCTTGTTAGGAACTAGCTTGGCTATTTACCCTCACATTTCCATTAATTGTTTTGTCCCTTCTTACCAATTAGCCTCACATATCCATATTTTTTGCAAATGTTCGGCACGTGATTGTCCTTGAACGGTGGTTATGCGTGTGTACGGTGCTTGAATCATCTTTCATATTAGTTAGCAATGCATGTTGTGTCGGTCGTAGTCTAGGTGAGTGACTATATTTTCTTCTATCTTTCTTATACATATTGACTTATCATTTGCTTGTTGAGAGAAGAGTGACTCGCGAGAGTCCGAATTTGGTTGAGTCTTGCAAGGTCGAAAATCTAATTTATTTCCCAGATTGTATAAATTCGTTCACTTTCGTATTAAGCTTTGTAACGATTGATTGAGTGCATTGAATGGTTTAGCATTGACTTGTAGCTAGCTCTGAGACTTACTCCATTCCCCTAGGTTTATTTTGTTCCATATAGCTGCATTTAGGTTGCTTGAGGACAAGCAAAGGTTTAGTTTGGGGAAGTTTGATGCGTGTATTTTATATAGACTTTCTAGTCCATTTATGCACGCATTTCTATGTCATTTAGGTGATATTATATCACCATATGCCCCTATTTGGCTACTTTGTACTTTCATTACTATTTTGTAGGTACAAGCTGCGTAGTAGCGGAAACCGAGCCAAAACAGTCCACTTTGCATGCATTTAGGAGAATGGAAGGAACGGAACAGAAGCTCTTGCATGGGAAAGCGTGAAACCGCTCGCAATCAAGTCCAAAGCCATGTCCAACACTGCACGATAGGCCAAAAGACCTCGATCGATTATATATTTGGTCGATCGAGGAGCGTTGAAGAGAAAAGACCTCGATCGAGCTGTCCTGTGCTCGATCGAGTGGTTGCTGCTGAAAAGTTGCTCGATCGAGTAGAATTGTTACTCGATCGAGTGATTTCCTCCAATAAAGTCCTCGATCGAGTGGTTATTTCCCTCGATCGAGTAGAATCTATCATGGGCCTTAAGTCCGTAGCTTAATTAGGGTTTAAGAGTTGTGTTTTGTATTATATATACTCTTATTCACGTCATTGAGATTCAGATCCAGAGTCATTAGGACTCAGAACCATTAGGGTTCGGAATCATTAACAATAATCTTTCATTAGTTCTGAACTCCTGGATGATTCCAACTCCTGGATGCTTGCTTAAGACCATAGATGGATCTCTTAAGTTTGCATACCTTCTTAGGGTTTGATGGATCCACAAAACCTTCAGGTTGTGTCATGTACACTTTCTCTTCTAGAATCCCATTCAAGAAGGCGGTTTTGACATCCATTTGCCAAATCTCATAATTATGAAATGCGGCAACCGCTAAGATTATCCTTATGGATTGAAGCATTGCGACTGGGGCGAAGGTTTCGTCATAGTGAAGACCATGAACTTGGGTGAAACCTTTTGGCACCAATCTAGCTTTGTAAACATCATTATGTTTATCTATGCCACTATTGATCTTATAGATCCACTTACACTGAAGAGGTCTTACCTCCTTAGCTAAATCAACCAAGTCCCATATTTGATTGTCGTACATAGAATCCATTTCAGATCGCATGGCTCCAAGCCATAGCTTTGAGTCGGGACTAGAAATGGCCGCTTTGTAGGTAGTAGGTTCGTTGCTTTCAAAACGTAACACATTATAGTCATCACCTTCCTCTATAATATCAAGGCATCTATCATGTTGATGACTAATTTTGCTTGACCTCTTAGGTTCCAAAGGAATAATGACCGTGTTAGACGAAGAGGGAACGTTTTCCTCGTCGTCCTTTTCGGTTTGTGGCTCTTGGACTTCATCAAGTTCAAATTTTCTCCCACTCTGTCTTTTTGAAATAAAATCATTTTCTAAAAAGACTGCATCACGAGACACAAACACTTTGTCCTCGTGTTTATTGTAGAAGTAATAAGCACTTGTTTCCTTTGGATATCCTACAAACTGACATTTGTTAGATTTGGGTGCGAGTTTGTCGTCAGACTTATTCTTAACAAACGCCTCGCATCCCCAAATTCTCATAAACGACAAATAAGGGACTTTCCCTTTCCATATCTCATATGGAGTCTTGTTTGCCGCTTTAGCCGGGATTCGATTTAGTGAAAATATTGCAGATAAAATAGCAAAACCCCAAAAATAATCAGGAAGCTCTGTCAGACTCATCATAGATCGAAACATATCTAATAAAGTTCGATTTCTCCTTTTGGATACACCATTTAATTGAGGTGTGCCAGGAGGAGTCCATTGTGATACTATACCACAATCTTTTAGGTGTGAATCGAATTCATTGTTCACGTATTCACCACCACGATCGGCTCGTAGGGCTTTAATCTTTTTATTCAATTGGTTTTCTACTTCATTTTGAAATTCTTTGAATTTTTCAAAAGCATCACTTTTGTGCCTCATCAAGTAGACATATCCATATCTACTCAAGTCGTCGGTAAAAGTAATGAAGTAGTGATAACCACCTCTAGCTTGGAAAGTCATTGGACCGCACACATCCGTATGTATAAGGCCTAATACTTCACTTGCTCGTGTCCTTTTTCCCGTAAAACGAGCACGAGTCATCTTGCCTAGAAGACAAGATTCGCATACACCATAAGATTCGTAATCGAATGGTTTGAGTACTTTAGATGAAACAAGTCTCTTTATGCGTCGTTCGTTTCTGTGCCCTAAACGACAATGCCAAAGGTATGATTGATTAGGTTCACCTGTTTTGAGCTTCTTGTTTTCTACATGATAGACCTCTTTTGCAATATCTAGAACATAAATACCTCCAATAGAAATGGCCTCGCCATAAACCATTTCATTAAATGAAAAAGTACAACAGTTGTTCTTAATGCAAAATGAAAATCCTTCCATGTCTAACACGGAAATGGAGATAATGTTCTTGGTAAGAGTTGGTACATAATAACAATTATTTAAATACAACTCTAAACCATTAGGCAAAAGAAGAACGTAGGTGCCCACGGAAACTGCGGCTACCTTAGCTCCATTTCCCATGCGCAGGTCCACGTCACCCTTGGCTAGTGCTTGCGCGTCCCTCAGCCCCTGTACATGATTACAAAGGTGAGAACCACAACCGGTATCAAATACCCAAGAAGATGTACTAGCAAAGTTAATATCTATCATATAGAGTGATGAAAGATTTTACCTGACGTTGTCACACAACCGTCCTTCTTGTCTTTCAAGTATTTGGGGCAATTGCGTTTCCAATGCCCTTTGCCATTACAATAATAGCAATCCGCGTCCGCGTGTTTGTTGACTTTGGGCTTGGGCTTAAAAAAGACCTTGCCCTTTCCCTTGCCGATTTTCTTGAAAAGAGTCTTATCCTTTCCTTTGTCCTTCTTCACCCCAAGGCTCATGTTCTTCAATTTCATTGAAAGAACGTCCTTGGGTTCACTCCTACTAGCCTCCATGTCCCTCTCCGCTTGGGTGAGGAGTGCATGGAGTTCATGGAAACTCTTTTCCATGCCATTCATGTTATAGTTCACCCTAAATTGGGTGAACTTTGGTGTGAGTGAATGAAGGATTCTACCCACCACTAACTCCTTTGGAATTTTGCACCCTGGACGCTCTAAGGTGTCGGCGTGCTCAACCATTTTGAGCACGTGTGGGCCAACTTTTTGGCCCCTTTGAAGCTTAGTGTCAAAGAATTTCGTAGCCGCCTTATATTGGATAATTTTAGGGGCTTGCGAAAACATCGACGTTATCCTCGTGAATATCGCATATGCATCGAGAGATATCAATTGGAGTTTGAGTTTAAGTGAGAATGGCCAAATCAAGACATTCTTGACGTCATTGGAAACCTTCAAATAAAGGTCATATTCAGCCCGAACTACCGCGGACGATCTTGGCCCGGGTTCGGTGGGGGGCTCTTCGACCAAGTAGCAAAGCAAGTTATCGGATATCGAGGCGCTCTTGATCGTTGATTCCCATTCAACGAAGTTACTACCGTCATCTTTTAGGACACACTTGTCCATGACGGATCTCAACCATGAGTCCTTACCCAAGGTTGCGTTGTTGGATGAAGTTGACATTGTGCGAATATGGTTACTACAACAAAAAGAAATATATAAACATTCATTGTTAATTTACTTGAAAAATATTTTAACAAGTTTAGCATTTATATAATGACCTCTCACTAAATTATATAAATGATTCCAAGACCCATTTTTAAATAAAAATAGTCATCGCATGCTACCTTTATCTAGAAACGGTAAGTCATTACTTGACTAATTCTACCTTTAGAACTCTTGGTTGACGGATTTCAACTAAATCCATCTCCTAGTCCCAAGATAACGCTTATCTCGTTGATTCCAATCCAATTTTAGCTTGTGATCGTATCACCCTACTTACCCGAGGTAAAAAGGGACCCACGAGCGTGGTAGCCCTAATGAACACGGGATTCATATGTGTTATTAATTGGTAAGGCTAATCTCAATTTTTAAATATGTGAGAGATCTTGTCAATTTATTTATTAATTCCCTATAAGTGAACTAAGTCGGTGAATTGTGAATAACGTTGAATTGACAATAACGGAAAAATAAAATGCATGTGTGACGATTTTGGCATGAGCGGAAATAAAGCAAGCAACCAAGCAACGAAAAAATCCTAGTATGGCCACCTAGCTAATCAAATTAACTAGATAATTACAAATTCGGAAACCAACTCCTTGGTCCCTTGCCTCTTCACTTGGAACGCCTTCCAAAAATGGCACCGTCTTGAGGGAGTCACCGGTCTTCATAAAAATAATTACAAATATACAAATATACAAATTCCTATTATACGTTTGTTCTATAAAATGAAATTATTAATTATTACAAACCGACGATACGAGATCGCAATAAAATTACAACCCAACCATTATTCCCTCACATTACGGGTAATAACGATTAAAAAACAACTAGGTCATACTAGGTACAAAATTTGCATAAATTATTAAATAAATGACATTCATTCATTCAACCATAAATAAATTAAATTGCTGCAAAATTCATGCCAAAATCTCCCTAAACACATTCATGCTCATTGTAGCTCGATTTTACGGGATTTATTGATTTTTAACCGTTAAAAATGAATATCAACATCTAAATCTCATTTAAATTCAAACTAATTAACTAAACTATTTTAGAACTCAAAATTAGTCCCTACTAATTTTGTTGGTCATTAATTAGATCGATTTGATTTCATTAGCTATATATATCGGTTTAATCATAACTACTATGAAATAAACCCAACATAAAATATAAACATCATAAAAATTTGAAACAAAACATTTTGTACATTCTGGAGCATTTCCAGGAACTCCAAAAATAAAAAATATTTGCTCAAAAAATTTAAATTAGTTTTATGAACAAATCACTTTGTATTTAATGGTTTTATCAAATAAAAATCATTAAATATAGTAAAACAGTGAAACAAATTATGAAATTTCACCACGATGATCACCATCAGAATGTAAAATGTAGAAAAAATTATCATGACCATAAAAGGACGTTTCAATTTTATGAACATTATAATCTCATTTTATCGACTTTAATCTTATAAAAATCAATTATCATGCAATACTTAATTAAAAGTCAAGAAATTTTACATACAATATGTAAGACATGCATGTGCGATCATATAAAATTTCATGGCCATAATCAACATGCAACTATTTTTAGTTAACTTTTAACATCAAATATGCATATTAACTCGGTTTAATAACCAAAAATCAAAATAAATAGCAATTTAATCCCTAAAATCACGAACTTTGACCACAAACATTTTTAAGTCAGTAGGGATACATGCACCAAATTGTTTTGTCAGAATCATATTTTAACTAAAATTTTTATTTATTAGTTATCTTATAACTTTACAAATATTGTCCAAAATGAACATGCATGCTACAAGCTAGCTCTGATACCACATGAAAGTCCATAGAACTTAATTAGACTCCTCTAATTAGTTACTAAATTACTTGTTAATTTAGTATTTAATGATCTATGTAACATGCATGCAAATATAAAGACATTTATATAAAAGGAGAAATTTCCTCACATTGAAATGGAAATGATATGGGCATAACAAGAAATTCTTCTTGTTGTTCTTGAGCTATTATATAGATGATCCTCCAAAAATCTCCAAACTAGAAGATCTCCTTTAAATTGCACCCAAGACTAACCCAAATAAACTTAACTTATTATTAACTAGATAATAAGAAAAGTTATACTAATATGAAAATATACTACTACTACTATAGTAATACTTGGTGAATATTAGTGTATGAGAGTTTTAGAAAGATGAGAGGATTTTAGTGAGATAAAGCAAAATAAGCAAGAATGAACAACACAAAATGAACAACCATATTGCCCTTTTATAGGCAATATGGCCGGTCCTCTTAGCCCTCAGAAGGGACTAATTTTGCTTATTTTAATTCACATGCAAAGTGGTAGAGTTTAGTATTGAGTGAAATGATTTTAGGTTTACTATTCATGTCATAATCACATGTAACTTGTGAGCATGAACAAGAGCAACCATCATCACTTCCTACTACTACATGACCGGCCACTAGTGGCCTTATATGATCCATTTTGATTTTTGATATTTGTCCCACAAATACTTATTAATCATATGCTTAATTATCTTGTATAATTAAGTGTTAATTTGATCATATAACAATTATATGACACAAATAAATAAATAATACTCTCTCTGATCCAGACCAATGGTAACACTTACCATAAACAGACGATCCAAAACAATGGTAACATACCTTATTTGGCACACAACATTCCTATGTTATCCTTATTCCCATTTGATATTTACACAAAATGCCATTATATGACCCACCTATTAACCTCACAATTAAATCCATAATTACATACCCCACCTACGTACTTTTTCCCTTTTTACCTCTCATTTTTTCACCTTTTCTTAAATACTCCAATTTTCACCATGTTACCATTGGTGTGGATCAGAGGGAATATGTACTTAACATTTTAAGTAATATTTTACCATTAGATCAATATATAATGGGTCCCACAATGCTTAGTTAATTTATTTTACTACTCCTTGTAAATATAATTAACTAATTAGCTTTACCTCAAAATATATGTAAAAACCTCAACTAATTTAGTAAATTAACGATTAATTACTAAACTAGATCTTATTTAATCATATTAAAATAAGATATAAATTTATTAGTCAATTATCGCATAATTAAAAAATAAGCTTAATAGAATTTGAGTTCCTAACTCAATTTCTAACTATTAACTCTCGTATATATATCAAATATATGTAATGTACTAATCAACTGTATCATATACAATTAATTAGTTACAATTTGGGTTTCATCCTATAGGTGTGACCGAAAGGGATCAGTTGATCACCGCCGTCATACGACAATAACGTCAAACTCTAGTCAGCCAACCGTTATTGATTTACGTTAATCAACTGACTAATCATATATATATAGTCAATAAATATCCCAATTATATTCCTTAATGAGATTTATTATGTGGAGCACTATTGTGAAGGACACCTACTCCAACAGTAATTAGCACTCAATTATGTCAAAATTCGGGATTTAGAATTAATTACCTCTGAGGGAGAAGCAAAATCATACAGTTACAATGATTAAATAAAATTACAACGGATTAGAAAGAATTACAAGATCCACAACAAAAATATATTCGAAACGGAGATTTGAAGAAAAATAAAAGATTTGAAAACTAAAAGTGACAGATTAGGAGCGATATTACGAGAATGGAAGGGACAAAAGTCAACCTAGAACAGGCGCAGCAACAGCTGCGTCCTCTGGAAGAGGCGCAGGGCTCATTGTGTCTGTTCTTCAGCTGAAATCTGAGTGTGAAGTCAGAATCGCGAGTAGTTAACATTCTTTTG
Source organism: Heliosperma pusillum (assembly GCA_022085475.1). Taxonomy (NCBI): domain Eukaryota; kingdom Viridiplantae; phylum Streptophyta; class Magnoliopsida; order Caryophyllales; family Caryophyllaceae; genus Heliosperma; species Heliosperma pusillum. The sequence goes on along the minus strand of JAIUZE010045643.1, from coordinate 5,186 downwards.
TATATTTACGATTGATTATTGATTTATAACTCGAGTAGATGTGGTTTAATATATTAATTACACTATAATTTGTGTCAATAACGAATTCCAGCGACTTGATATGAACAAATCGAATTTCCAAAACCCAATGTTGATTTAAAGACAAAAACCCGCTAATATCAAATTATTAGGAATTTAGGTCGAGAACAACACGTTTTATATGAAAGATTATATTGAAATATGGTTTATGTACGAAGAAAAAGAAATAAGAAAAGGAGGAAAAAAAGAACGAAATCGCGGGAACCAGAGGAAGAAGAAGAAGAACAGAAGCAGGACAACCTCCTGAAGAGGCGCAGCATGCGCTGCGATCCTTCTACGAGGCGCAGCTGCTACTGCGTTTCTTCTCGACGTCTGATGTCTGCTAAAAAGGTTTTGTTTTAAAAAAATCTGTTTTGAACTTACTTCTAATGTGAATCTTACATTAATTGAGCGGAAAAAGTAAATACAAATAAAATGATGGGATTTAGGCCCTGTTCTTTTGGGCTGAATTTTGCTGAACTTTTTTGAACTGAACTTATAGGAGCTGAATTGAACTGAACTGAATTTATAAGAGCTCAACTGAACTTATAGGAGCTGAACTGATCTGAACTTATAGAAGCTGAACTGAACTGAACTGAACTTATAGGAGCTGAACTGAACTGAACTGAACTTATAGGAGCTGAACTTTTCTGAACTTAATTTTACTTGATTGAATAGAACTTATAGATCTAAACTTTACTAAACTGAACTTTATTATTATTATTATTATTTTTTGGAAAGGGTTGTCATACAAAAAATAATATACTCTAAAACATAAGGTAATTAATTTATTAACATTATTCCGATTTATATACATTGGTTTGTTCATACAGATTACTACGTCTACATTACGATAAAAAAATAAATCACATATTACATCGTTTTCTAACCATCTATTTCCATATCATCATCTTCCTCATCACTTTCTTCTTCATCTTCACTATCACTCGAAACAACCTCGCCAAATGTTTTTTACTATCTTGTTTCGTACCTTCAACATGGCATTTTTCCGCTTATAATCAAACATTCCCAAATCTATTGTTCCTTGAATATTCACGTCATGTTGTATAATAGGTATTCCAAGAGTATGCATCCTTATAAAATTGTGGAGTGTGAATGTAGAAACAATAATATACAAATGATACTTTTGTGACATTTCGGGCATATTTTTTAATACCTTCCACATTGTTTTTCAATTGACCAAATGCCATTTCAACTTTCATTCTCAATGATGAATGTCGATAGTTGAAATATTCTACAATTCCTTCGGGCGGTCTCAATGATAATATATGTATCGAATAATTAATGTCAAATGTTTTTATATCGGTTTTCATAAATAATATATTTCGTATAACTTTTCCGAACTTAATTTGCAAGAATTGAACTTTTCCGAACTGAACTTATAAGAGCTGAACTGAACTGAACTGAACTTATAGGAGCTGAACTGAACTGAACTTATAGGAGCTGAACTGAACTGAACTGAACTTATAGGAACTGAACTTAAAGAGGGTGACTTTAAGTTCAAAAGAACAGGACCTTACACCCTCAGACTTACATGTTTGACGAAACGAGATTAGTTAAGTTAACGTTTAATGATTGTTCGAATCGAATGTACGTAGAAAGTGCCCTCGTTAGAGGATTTAAATTGATTGATTGCATTTGTTGATTGTCTAGTGGTCAAATTGGTCGGTCATGCAACGTGACAGGTACCAGAGTGATCTGAACTTATGTGGTCGATTTATCAAGCACGTAGGTGTCGAAAGCTTAGAGCAAAGTCTAGAATGCAAAAAGAGAAGAGAAGGGCGGAACACTCGCGTGCCAAAATGTGAGATCGGAGGTCTTCTTTTATACTTGAAAATATGAAGAGTTTTGGAATAACTCAAACTTTGCAAAGAAATCACGAAAATATTCTGGAAACAGAAGAAACAGGCTGGAAAAGTGGAGCAGCAGGAGCTGCAACCCTCCAAAGGGACGCAGCACCTACTGCGTTATTTACCCAGAGGTTTCCTCTTGCGGAAATCGTTTGAGCTATCACTTGACGATATACTTACGCATTGTCATAAATCGTTTTGCGTACCAAACATGCGTCCCAATCATCACTGGGTGGTTGGCGGAATGTGTAGAACTAAGGTATCTACAGAGTCCCCACTTTGACAGAGGCTTGGACAAGGTGAAATTCAAAGTATAGCCACCATGTCAATCGAAGATTACAACCTGACGACTATGGAGACGTGAGGCAGCTCAAAGGGTCTGAACCAAGGACTTGTCGTCGGTAACATTTTAAAGTCTGTCGACCATCGGGGAGGGTCGTATAAAGTCCATTAGTTTACGTATAAAAGCATGCCAGCCATAAGAAGGTGTCATACCTGAGGCATTTTTTTATTTGGAATGAGGTGCGCTGTGAGGCTCGCTAGCCGTTTGAATGAGGTACGTTATGAGGCTCGCCAGCCGCTGAGAAGATATCATATGTGAGGATCTGCCTGTCTCTGTCCTCAGGCGAACTCTCGTCGGGGAAACATATATATTGAAAGAAATCTGCAAAATACTGATGCACTGGATATACGGAAGACTCTGTCTGGATCGAATCATTCCGGGGAATTTGTTCGGTTGTGGCGTGAAACGTCCTGATGATAAAAGACGGGCCCCATATTGTATGTCCGAAAGGGGGTCCCTACTAAGATGACAACATCATGTGACGGTTTTGAAGCCTGTCAAAGCACGGGTCTTGGAAAAGCACCAAGCACGTGAAATAAGATGTCGGAGAAGAGGCGCACAAGATTTGGGCCCACGTATAACAAATTTGTAACGAACTTTCAAATTAAAGAAAAACCATTATGGGGAATAAGCGCAGCATAAGCTGCGATCTTTGGAAGGGGCGCAACAAGTGCTGCGTCAGCTCCAGGGCTTGTCCCTGTCTGAGTAAAAGCGCGACAGACGAAGTTTCCATTTTCAAAACCCTCTCAAATTCCAACCAAAAACCGAGCCATAAAACATGACTAATTGAGGTTTGCATCCTATCTTTGCTTTAATTTCTTGCTTTTGGATTGAATTAGAGTCGGAAATTAGGGTTCCTCCCCTTGAATATTTCGAAACTTTGGGGGGTTTGCCTCCATCTGACTTGTATGACAGAAATTGATACTTGAAATGAATAATTGGCATTGTTAGGAATATAACAATGTATTCTTTTTGCGTTTTCGTCAAGTTTTGAACAAATGCGACGGTTTCACAGCTAATTCGAAAACCGCTTCGAAAACAACTGATGAGTCCATTTTATATATATAGTTAAACTCGTTATTTTAGGTCGGTTTATTTGATTATTGCACTTATTTTTATGTGGTTGTGAGCTAATTCCGTGTTCTAGGTGTTTTCATTACATTTTGTAGGAAATAAAGCACTTGGTAGCTTTTTCCCGCCAAATTAGCATTCATCCAAGTTCACGAGGCTAATAAGAGCAAGTCTTGATCATGCAAAGGTGTTCCAGGAAACATAGGGGCGTTTCGGGAAGAAATTGGAAATCCCGAGCATGAAGAAACCAACTTTGGTTGGTGTGCAAATTAAGAAATGAAGCCCAAGATTTGGAGGCTCACAAACTCAACATAGGATGCTCAACTTTGGATGCTAAGTATGCTAAATGGTGCGTTCAACCGGAGATTAAAGACGCATTAAGACAAAGCTTTGGATTACTCATGCATTTAACCAAGGCTTTTTAGACAATTAACCCAAATACCCACGACCCCGATCCGGGTTTCCTTTCCCCGATAGGGGTTTGCCTCCCCTAGGTGCTTTACGTTATGCTCCTATTTTATTATATATAGGAGCCTTAATCCGTCATTAGGGGATCATCTTGGACAACATTCTACACTCTAAAAACAGTCTTTTACATAATATCATTAGTCATTAGATTAGGTTTAGAATAGTTTAGTTTCCATTAGTTGTTACAAATAATTCCTGTAAGTATTTCAATTTATATTACAAGTTCATTTGCAAGTTGATTGGTTCCATTGTGTTCTTCAATTCCAAGTTTCATTTCCTTTGTTGAGGTACTTCTATTTCTTGTATTGTTTTGTTATTTTGTTTGTCATTTCCATTATTAGTTAGTTATCATGTTTACTTTATCATTTGTTATTAGATTAGTTATCATTATGCAAGAGTAGTTACTTTGTCTAGGGAACTAGGGAAGCAATACATAAATAATATTTGCAATTGTTGAAATGAGATGTTATGATGTAAAATAGTTGTTTCTATCACATGCTTGCATTGTATTGTTAGTCTTTGATCATTGATCACAATCCTTTATTAAATTGGTTAAGTCATTCTATAAGTCGAGAGGCACAGATTGAATTAGACTAAGCATGTGTTATTAGATCGACCTAGCCAAAGCGAGAGTTCGTTAGGTCCCGATCTAAGGTTGACACTAATATCGAGAGGTGGGTGTCTTTAGCCTAAACAATAATCGTTATTATCAATTTCCTAGTTTGACTCTTTACATAAGTTGTGGTAGTATGTAACACCCGGAAATGTACCCTATTTTTATAGTGAAAATATTTTACGGATACTTTTCAGCAAATTTAAGTTTTAATATAGAATTTTATGTTCCGAGTCGAATTTAGAATTTCCGAGTTCGTATTTGGAATTTCCGCGAGATTCCATGAGAATCCCGTTTTAAGAAGTCGTCTTTGACTTTTCTTGACTTTTGAGTCGTCTTTGACTTTTCTTGACTTTTGAGTCGTCTTTGACTTTTCTTGACTTTTGAGTCGTCTTTGACTTTTCTTGACTTTTGAGTCGTCTTGGACTTTTCTTGACTTTTGAGTCGTCTTTGACTTTTCTTGACTTTTGAGTCGTCTTTGACTTTTCGTGACTTTTGAGTCGTCTTTGACTTTTGTTGACTTTTTCTTTATAAATATCACACTACACTTAATCTATTTTTCATTCACAAACAAAACACATTACTTCATCACTAAGAAACCCAAACCAAAACCCTTGCCTCCATACACTTTCCGATCTTTGAATCACCGTATCTCCTTCGTTTCTTATTGGAATTCACGTAAGTTCGTCTTATTTTTCCCCTCTTACCTTCCTCTATCCGTATTGGTAATAAAATTACCGTCTTTCTCGCTTTTTAAATTATC